>LUCH01003038.1:16315-70822 GCA_013368495.1 Paragonimus heterotremus | reverse complement strand
GCCCTGAATCAAGAGGTTTACAACCGCCCCAATAGACTGCGTATAGCCGTGAATCCTGACAGATTCTACGGGAGCCTACCTAATTGACTCGACCGCCGGCAGGTGTCCATGCCACCTGGACGATCGACGTGAGCAGGAAAACATGACTGGTTTAGGTCCGAACCATAACACGATCAGCTTGCCGAATAAGAGGAGGGGCGACATCAACCCACAAACTCTGAGATAGCACACGAATCAAGCTGCGTTATCTATCTTCTCTCTCTGTAAATGTCGACAAACTTCTCTGGATGTCCGTTTGCAGCTGACGACCTCTGTGATAGTTCCCTCTACTCTTGCATCCATTGTATCGATTCTCGTGAGTCTATGGCGAAGGCTTACATTTTGGTTCCCGTGGGCAGTTAACGTCGCCGTCCCACTCAATGCTGATGACGGTTGAAGAGGTGTACTTTTCAGCATGGTCTATCGCCCAAGTGTGCACACTTCACTGAATATCGATCACTATTATTTGCCTACAAATGCTGAAGTTCAGTTAGGCATTGCTTAGGGTGCATAATATATGCTTCCTGTACTTCCGCCAACCATCAACAGCACTCACACATACATGCACTACTAGCTAAAGCTTGAGATGGGTTGAAATCAGAGAATAAGGATATAAAAACCCTAAATGAATAAAAGGAGATAAACATGAATCATTTTTCATGGAGAAGTCAAAATGTAATAACTTTACAAAATAGGTTTTATCCTAGAATGAAAACAATAAACGAAATAACCCTGGCTACTTGTTGGTAGAAGCTGAAATTTGTTGAGTCTTTTAGCCAATACCAGTGATCAAGAAAGTTGGTCAGCTGAGGTGTGTCTTCGTGATATTACTCATAACGCTCCGCTCGGATAAGACAATGAATTTTTCCTGACTCAGAACACCACCTCATATTTATCTTGATAATCACGTATCGCATGATCGTTCTGTTAACACAGTGAAATTCTGTGAACTCGAAATGAACCACCTTTGTACTGTTGAGATTGAGACGGATTATGAGCCAAATAGAACTGAATGGTAGTTG
Source organism: Paragonimus heterotremus (assembly GCA_013368495.1). Taxonomy (NCBI): domain Eukaryota; kingdom Metazoa; phylum Platyhelminthes; class Trematoda; order Plagiorchiida; family Troglotrematidae; genus Paragonimus; species Paragonimus heterotremus. The sequence goes on along the minus strand of LUCH01003038.1, from coordinate 69,761 downwards.
TCGGGTTTACGAATTGCTGAGATTTCAAACTCTCCTGAATTCAAACTGTCGAGATATTGTCCGACAGGATTATAGACAGCTCTCACTGTGATTAGTTCTGACGGATTACTGATCACGATTTGATCGAATGTCTACCATGACTACCGTAGACGTATTCTCAGGTATGACGACGATATACTGTCGGCATATTTTCGATCAAACTTTCTTTCAGACGGTCAGAACAAACATTTTGATCTCATGACCTTATCAGCCTTGGAAACATCACTATAATCTAACTGGTATGGTCTAGGAGTGAAAATTTAGCAGTTAGATCTTACCATACTTAGGCACATTACCACTAAGCGGTAAATCGTACTTGGGAGGTCGAGCACTTATGTTCACCTCTTGTTTCAGTGACCAAGTTTTAACTCCTTCGCAATTTTTACTCTCATTTTCACACCTTAGTAAAATGCAGCAAATTCTCATCCGCACTACCACTGTTCAGCAGCAAGTGAGAGTGTACTTTTTTGGAGGGGAACCGCGTACAGTGTACAACTGTAGTCCTGCGATCATTTATAAATTCCCATCAAGTAGATCTCTTGAGGTAAAGTACGCTAGTCTACCGGAATGTAAACTTACCTGTTCATTATTTGATATGGGTCTGATGTAAACCAAATCAATGAATGTCCTGAGGAAATTCTTCGCATCGGAACTATTTACCATTTTCACAGAACATGTTCACATAAGCAGGATAACACAAACACATTCGTGTACATCAACGAGTACCAACTAGTACAAGTGGATTTTGATATAAGTGCAACAGTCTTTTGACTAAAATAATCAGAGTTTAATTACATCCATAGACGCTCGCATTTTCTATGGAAACTAGCTAAAAGAAAACGAACGCTCTTCTATTCGAATTGTGGAGGCCTTTATAATCTTTCTGTCACAGTACGTGGCAAGTTGAATGCTTCTGTGTACCTTGTTCACCGTGGATGTTATATATTGCCAACAAGGGAATCTTTAGTCGATTGACTGAATGATTTTTAGTAACATTCTTAAGATATTTAGTGTGTGTAGAGCTGTTTACATATACCAGCTTCACAGAAGGGAAAATAGCAACTTAATCAACAAAACTTTTAAACAACCATCACCTAGAAACTACCGCTTTAGCTTTGCCTGCAAAGTGTCTATTGCCTCGTTTTATACTACTGCGACAACTTGTACTGTATCCACAATATTCTTATTGCAGACATCAGTCACTGCCACAAATATAATTTTGACTGTTACCGCCAAAAAATATTCCGTCGTTCTACTCATATAAATTTTTCGGAGACAAGAACTATGCACGTAAGATCTTGAAAAGATATTCCCCACAATAGTTTTCGTTAAATTGACCTACCGGAATTCTGTGATACACTTAACAACGTGAATGATAAGTTCGTAAGCCAAGTTGGCTATCGAGTACTAGTTACGTCACAGCTTGTCAAAGAATCAATGAATCCATAGCATACTACACCGAAGATGGGATTAGAATAACTGAATGTAATAGACACTACATTGTATACACTGAGAAAGTGGAAGCAGGGTGTTCTGGCGCGAATAACGAGCTATCACAATCGGTGTCTGACTTGTGTGACCACACTGTATGCAACAATATTTGGTCGGATTTGGTTTTAGATCTTGGTGGCGAGTCGGAAAATTCATTCCAGCCTAATCGGATTCAAGCATGGTCTGAAAATGGGCTCACGTACACGGATAGGACAATAAAAACACTTCATGACTAGGTTGGTACTAATGAACAGTCGTTGATTCTATTGATACTAGGTGAATGAAGTTCACACTGGACCATAACATTCAATTTCAGAGAGAGTCTTGAGGCGGCCATTTCTGGAAAGAAGCGCCACACTTGAGTTTCACTCACTCTAGAGATCATCAGTTGTGCGTATCTTAGCCACGACCGGAAGTTGAATTCCGGTCAACTTACCAATAGGACAGTCATGATGACCACTGTTCCACTAGTCTGACATGAGACAGGACCAAATTATCACACTTTACGCTCCGTAACATTTGCTTTTGAAAGCTGTGTATGTTTTACAGTCTACACAGAGACCAGTTCCCTAGGTTGGTCACTGTTTCAGGCCGAGAAAATTCGGTTCTTTGTGGAGGTTTCACCGTATGTTTTATAACAGTTGTGAGAAATGGCTGCCCTGTTAGTTTATGATCATCTGTTCAACTATTAGATAGCTGAACTAACCGCATACACACAGAACGATAGATGAATTGTTAATAGCTCTTCGAAGCACTTCAGTTTCGAACAAGCCAAAACGGAAGGCATAACAGAGGTTAAGCGCGTTGATATTGCCATCCCGGCAGCCCTTTAGCCTAATACTTATACGATAATAAGCAACCAACTCTTTCCCGAAAAAGCATGGTAGATTCAAGTCTTTTTAGTCTTAACAAACGTAAAAGGGGGCAACCTGAGATGGACTGTAGTTACTCGATTTTTAGTCCACGGCAGTCTAGTTATATCTCTAAGCCCGTCACAATATTAACTGTAAACGGATTATCCAGACAACTTTTCTCATCCAGACCAACAGCAAAAAAAATCTACAAAAGAGATTGAGCCGACGTTTCAGTCTTTAAACTGCAACAGGATTATATGGAAAAAATATTTCCAGCTTAGTACATATTACGGTTGCAACTGTTCGACTTCAAAGGTATGCAGAACGAACGTCAGGCTCAGGAGTACCTAAAATATTCAGCTTATTGCTTAGCTCCCCAAGCGTGCCAACTATTCTTCTCATTCACAATATGCATTAGTGAACACTTAACACAACAAGTTATCAACTCAATAAATTGGAGAGAAATCCATAAACAGACACACGTAGGTTTGAAGTCAAGTGTAATATCCCGGTATAGTGTATTCATATTCTTTTATAAACATCGGACCGCAAGTCAGAAGAACGTTTAGAGTCCCACAAAAAGAACTTCAAAGCGTACCTGTCTCCCCCAACCTTCTGGTTTGGTATTTTCACCCCTCACACTCTCACATCGTTTTGTTTGGATTGATATGAGCCACTATGAGAAGCACGTCACCTGACCAGGCTGGTGTTGGCAAGCGGTGATCCATTTTCTTTGTTCACATTACGACAAACGGGTCGTGGTCTAGCTGCTTAGAGCTAAGCTCTTAATATGACGTTGGCTGATTCGAATCCCATTCAGACTATCGCTTCTTATTTGTGTTAATCCAAGACAAAAGCGATAGTATCAGCTCAACTTAACGTCCTTCAAATACTTTTAGTCACGTATTAGCTGAACATGCAAGTGTTCGTTTCGGTCAGTGTAGTCTGACATGTTACTCATTCTTGCAGCAGTATATCGAGAAGTCGAAGACTGTCATGCCTTTCGCGTTGAATAGAAGGCCCGCTGGGTCGCATTATATCACTTAATGAATGCATTGTAACAACGTCGTGTTAGCAAAATCAAGCAGTCATTAGGTGAGCTAAAAAGCCATCAACTATGTGTTTACAAAATACAGTACTGTGAAGAAATCCTTTAATGAGACAACGGGTTTTGGTTTGATACCTTGTAGTTTAAACTACAATCAGAAGGAATAGAAAATATGTCGTCTGCAAATTTGTCACTGGTGTCAAAATATCTAAATTGCAGGTGATAACATGATGATGAGCGCTGACCACTGTCAATTAGGAAGAGGAAGTTCATACAACACACTAAGAGTTTCTAGCACCATCATAAAGAGCTGGAAAAAACCACCAGCGACCAGTACAGTTGATGTGAAACATTGTAGACGTAAATAATTTAATCAACTAAATGATTAACAGAGAGCTCAGCTAAGTTGCATGAAAATTCAGACAGTTAATTTCAGTGAAAGCAGGAAGCAGTGTTTCGTCGTTTGAACCGGAAGCAAGAGAGTTACACAAATATTCTACAAAATAACATGGAGATACTTGTGTTTTTATATGGGTCAGAATGCTGGTTACGACACCATTGAACAGATGGTCCTTAAGTGATGGAAACGCTACTTATTGGCAGTTATCCGTTTTAATAAGAGTATATTAAGATGGGTATAAATGGGGGTTATTGCAAAAGCAGGTCTGTAATCTGTGTTATAAAAGCTGTTGAAAATCGTTGTAACTACCAATTCTTCTGCTTTTGACTCATTGAGACTTAAAAGTAGAACTAAGACGAAATTTATAACTGTAGGTGAACCAACGCAGTCAATTTGTTACAACTCTTATGTCCACCTGAACAGTAGACATACTGAAAGGGTGTCCTAATCGGGAGATGAAGAACCTGAGTGAGCACACGCTCAGCTGTACGTCCGGCGATCGTTTTGGACTCTGACAGTGCGAATAAGTAGCGAACAAGTGCCGGTTGAACGCCACACGGTAATCTCGATCAACCGCTGTTGCACGTCCGGTCGCGCAACGGCACTTATTCTGGACAGCAAGGCATGAGGTATTGCCAACATATGGTGATAGCTAATAACCAGTTTGATGAGGCTCGTGATTTCCGAGAAACGGTGCTTCATCTACGGCCCCATGGAATATAGGATGTAAGTGACAAAACTGGAACCCGTGAACGGATACTCAATCGCAGTTTCTTTCGGTAATCCCAGTTGCCGATCAGTTTGGTGAAATTCGTCCTTATGAAAATTGGCTGACGGTTGGGTCAAAAGACCCTCTTTCTGAAGATGCCGAACAAGAACAGTTGAATCATGGTGTGTTTTCATCGTGCTAGCTCATAAGCTGACTTGATTTGAGGTTGGTTCATTCGAATTAGGTTGCAAATTGCCCTCATAAAAAAGTAACGCTTCAAGCTTCAATTTCAACTCGTCCCAAATCTCCTAAGCAACACGTATAAAGACATACCCTCAATAATAAGTCTTTCCTCCTCCAGACTGCTTGTGGACGAATTAGGAGGACCAGTGAGAATATTGCGAATCTCCGTGAAGGTGGTCAAGCCACTACCACTAAACTGTGTCTGTCTGCGCCAAACGGGTTGTAAAACAATAGTGATTGTTGTCTTTAACTTCCCTTCAGAAATATCTTCCGAGGATGCAGTCTTCTACTGTCTGGCACAACGGGGCTTGCAGCTAAACCATGCTCACCTTTTCAAAATGGAATAGTGGCTATAACTACAACTTTTATCATAATCTGGAATTAGAAAGTGATCAAATCGGACTTGAAAAGCATCCGGACATCAAACCAATGCATTTGAACAGCTCTGAGAGATTCGAAAACGGTAGTAAATTCATTTTATGACGTGGACACGTTGTCTAGACTTACGGCGATAACTTGCGAACGATGGATTGTTCGAGCCAACGAGGCGGGGCACACTGAACAACGCCAATACTTCGTTCAGACCAACAGGTTTCCTGATGGTTTTCATACACTCTACAGTCCGTTCTTTCATCTGGTAATCACTTTTGATTTCAAAGATCTCTGATAGAACATTATTTTAAATCCAATGAACGCATGGAGTAAGATCTACTTCAGGATTAAACAGAACATCAAACATCCTCTTCGTATCGTTCTGTATGACGGAAATTGTAGAGTCAGGCTTCGCAGTTATGCAGAAACCTGTTCCGCTTTTAATACACTTTGAAAAGCTTTTGGATAACGGAGACGACTTATTAGAGTCAACTGAAAATTGACCGTTCTCTTGACTTTCTGCTTTAGCTAAATGTCCTCCAAATACCTTATCCGTTACTTCCATTCCGAAGCATACCCTCAAGGTAGGAACAACAGATATAAAAATGTCGCCTCCGGTGGATTGAGACATTTGAATATGGCCACAAAACAACGATTCCACCATAGAATTGGTTATCGAAAGCAGAAGAGCCAGATGAAATCTAGAAACGTCGCAGACACACGCAAAAAAGAATAATCGGCAGCCCAAGGGCTGGGCAAAGCTAGAATGCTCAACCAAGGAGAAAAGGTGAAATATGGAGATTATTGGGACACAGGTGCCAGTGGCCCACGCTCCAGAAAACTTCGGCCTAAATGGGAAGGTCCACACTTAGTAGTTTCTAATCAGGTTCCAGTAAACGGAGCCAACAGGGGCGGCGAGACGAAACCAGTGCATAACGGTAAGCTGGCAAAGAGGCACGGTATGCGGGCGCAGTGAACCAGGATAAGACAAATATGCTTGAATATGACACTGCTCTGGTCGGAGTGAATTCGTCAGCAGACGCAGAGAAGTCAAGAAACCTCAGAAGGGAGAAGAAGGTTGTATAACATACACTTTTCTTTGTGTATAGTATAGTGCGTACATTCGGGAACTAAAGGACAGATCTCAACGCTAGTAAAACAGTGGACCAGAAGCTGAAATTGGAATGGTGGGTATGCACTACGGGAAACGTGTCACCAAAACAAATGACGGTGCGCTGCTGCCCAGTGAGTGCGGATACCCGTCCGTCATGTGTGTTTATATGCGTTTGCTGATGTATGTTTTCACATATTTTTCAGGGATTTTATGCAACACACAACCTCGGAGACCGAGCGCCTTTTGCGGTCTCAGCAATATAAACTGGAAACAAGTGTCCGTTGAATGTTTAAAATGATTCCCACTGAATGGTGATATCAGTCTAATGGAATGTGTGATTTCTCATTCAGGTGACAAACCAAAGAACAAACGTTAATAAACCACATATAATCCATTTATTCTGTCAAACTGGAATAAATGTGACTCGTCCAGTAACTTTCTATCAGAGTCGCACAGCCGTTTGGTCCCTATTACACTCGGATTGAAATGCAAAATGGTATGCGTCACTGCTTGCAAAGTTTGGTGGCTTAGGTGGCTAGTAGCAAACGTGGCAAGCCCTTGGTCTCACCTCGTTGCATCAAAACGTTGAGGCACACCTATGTGAATAGGGCATCTTTGAATATCCGGCAGTCAAACAAAGCCAGTCCAGTTAAACAGCATAAGCAATCATACACATCGTGGTATTCTTATGTGATTTTACCCCGACTTTGACCTATATATAGCCTCCCTCAAAATCTTCCTCGGGATGTGTCGTATTGAGTATATAAGTCTTGGGCAAAACTTTATTTCACAACCGTTAACTTTTCGCGCATTCTATGACGAGAAAGTGATCTCTGAGATGTGTAATCCATACTGTCAAATAGAAGACATGTGGCGCACCTCAGTTCTAGTCGTTTGGACTATGTCTGACTTGTTTGTGATGATGATGCGGAGTGGACCAGACTGACTGGGTTCACTACTCACAGGGTGTAAAATTCCCCTCTTTGAAGCACCAAAGCGGTCTAATTGGCTTTCCTGAAATTCCTACAACTTCTTTTGCTAAGTAAATCAAGAAAGGTTAACACAGTATAAGCTCACAACTTCAAACATTAACATGATCATTTAAAACAGGTCATTAAATATTGACTATTCTGTGCTCTCAAAGTTAACCATACGTTCATTGAATAATGTAGCAAATAACTGCCAATTATGTGTGGACGGTTAATCACATGTTCAAATCGGGACTTTTGGATAGTGTACGAGACCGAACCAAGTAGGAACCGCGAACAAATGTAACACAATTTTGGTACCATTAAGATCTTTATCGCAACCGGTAGGATTCTTGTAAACTTAACTACCCGTAGATTTTGGTGGAGACAAGTCCCTGACAGGATGCGAAATTTCTTTCAGGTATTCGAACTAATTATGGGTCTAAACGTAACAACAAAATCACGGGACGCTGTATGTCTTCGGAAGAACGAAAGTAGTGGTCAGCTTGCTTAACTTGACATTTTTACGACAGACAAAAGTCATACAGAATTGGAGCGAATAACATCATGTTTGCAACCTTTGATATCCGACTGTAATAGGGCAAAAGGAAGTTAAAAGTGTTTTTGTCCAACAGTGTGTAATACATCAACGCTCAAGCTGGCAATAACAGAATAAAACTTGCGAAGTTAGTGTAAGTGGAACATTCATATCACACCATACACTAACAAGTGGCTGGTGTAAACAGACATACAACTGGTAAACCTCCATTACACTCTTTAGAATGCTAGGCAGTATGTGCCTATTGTTCACTTAGGCAATGCGGACGAGACAGGATAAACGCGCAATCCCTGTTGTCTACTCGTTACATCTGCAGCTGCATTTGACAGCAGATTACTGTGATGTAGGCAGCTTTATCATCAAAATAGTTACACTTATTATTTAGTCAAGCTCCAAAATATCAAATGGACTGTTGTGATAGAAAAGCAGTTTTACATATGTCCCTGAACTTTTGTAAGAAAAAGTCGAAATCTTTAACATGTATTTCATTCTGTCTACGATGATCATACGCCTCTTGAACACATATGTTAACCACAAATCCAAACTGAAAACTCGTCAGCCATCTACTTCTGTCGGATGAAGCCGCTTATATAAAAGAGTTACCTAGATGGGGCACTGCTTTCTTGTTTCAGTTAATCTTGTAAGAAGTATGCTTTTCTAGGTATCCCCCTTTTTTTGTCTGTTACATCGAAAGTCTACGCCCTTGTCTCAGTAGTTGGCAAACTAGTGTTCAGCTGAACTAGCTATCATGCAACCTCGATTCTTCTCCACTAACTTTCACTCACTCAACGTTAATGAAGTCACCTAAGAATGCTATAAATCGCAAATTAATCTACTTCACAATACTGGGGTATTTTGAAGAGAGTCAATGCTCACATGTGTTTCACATGGCACATTTACATGAACTTTCCTAATTGAATGCTTTGTTTGCCGTAGATATCACGTCATGAATGTGTTCATCCTTAAAAGAGGCACGATTATTCCCTAGGTTACAACATCGAAGTGGCATGTTCACATTCGATAAAGTTAACTCAACCTTCGAGGTGAGGTTCCTTCTGTTCATTTCAAATTCAAAAGTAGTAAAAATGGAACATTTCAACGTCCTAGTAATAAATCACACTTCGATGTACCAATTAAAATTATCTGTTGCAAGCAAACAATCACCTGGATGCATGTAGGCCTGTGTTCGTTGTTCACTGACTCATTACAAGCTCAATCGTGCAGTCTCAGTAAAAACACTACTAGCTGATAGGAGTCTGAAAGATTTTACTAATCGAGGCTTGCGACCTAGTTCTTCCGGGTGTGTACGGAGGTATGTGGAACAGTCGATCAAGCAGATATCAAACAGGCACATGAACCCTCATCTTGCTCGACCTGTGACCAGTTCCAGTGGGCGCAGCTTTGCACATCTGGTCAATACGATCTACAGCTTTGTCTGCTCAAATTCCCGTCAAGAAGCCCAAGCCCTCACACTACGTCAACCAGCCGTCGCAGTATCTATCGTAACCCCAATTACACAGTTTGGTACTTTGTTCCCACAGTAATCCAGTACAGGCTCAACAGTGATGGTGACCAAGGGTCACACCACACTGACACAATAAGTCGTTTGTGGCGGTCATCCCACGACCTTACCGTTGTTGTTCCGTGCATCGCTTGTCCCACAATACGCACAAACTATCAATTGCATATGATACGCAGGCACTTCAGTCTAATTTGAAGTTAACAGCTCGCAATGTGGATTAGGCAGGTAAACATATAAACTAACACGTACGCATTCACACTCGGCCAGATGCATCCGGATAGGGTCAATCCAAATGCCCTAAACTGTTGTGTGTCATCCCCCAATGATCGTGCTGACTGACAAGGATACGACAGAACGATGTGCTCAGCACAATGCTACATCACGAACGGCTAGTGTACGAACGGTAAGACAGGGCTAGTCCACTGCCTCTACAAAACTGTCCTTCCCAGTAATAATAAATACTCATCATATAATTCAGCTTTCTTTCAGTTGACAGGTTTCTATACCTACGGTAGTGTTAGTGGTTATCCTAGTTATCACGGCGTTAGGGAATCCACTGCTCTTGGCTCAGCAACCTAATTGAATGCAGGTCGCCAGATCACTTAACAGAAGTGATGAGGATCCACTATTGGGATGAGAGGATCACGCCTATTTTGGTTTGGTTTTCTAAATGTCATGTTGGGTTCACAAATATTTCGTACATTCACATCACGAAATTGACAGTAAGAATGTTTTTGTGTTGCTTAGAGTGTTGTACCGCCTCAGTCATAAGCATTGTAATGATGCATGAAGAACTGTACTAAGGTCATATTGTTTGAACGACGAATCCACTGTTCATATTTGCTTCCTTAGTAAGTGGTGTAACAAAAACGTAAGGAAATTTACCAGGAAAGTAAAAGCTTTGAAAAAAATGCAACATCGTTAAAAAGCTTGTCTGTACTCCAAGCCTTTTACACTTTAAGCTGTCACGATATCCGTAGATGTCTCGTTATTTTTACCCTACTCTGCAACGGTTTGAAAAAACCTACGAGGTATATCTGGTACAGATCTATAGTTCTAGAGTCACTGAAACTGATGGGAACATACAAGACACTTTTGCATCAACCGGGTAAGCTTTCAGATCGAGTTAGAGTTGTCTGCCTTTACAGACCGCAACAGAGCTCGTACTGCGTGCGCCATTGCAGAATAAAACGATAAATTGGCATATGTTCATACACACAGTGAATTGTGTGCACTTAGTGTGCCTAAGTCCCAGGTTGATCTCTTTGAAATAAGGGTACCGAGTTTCAGTCAACGTGGGGTACATTCTACCTCTGTACATATATTGTTGGTGAGGTTAGTTAGCGTACCGACACAAGCCTAAAAGTATGCTACGCCATAACTTCTACAAATTTCGATCTGTACGCAGACGTACCGATAGGTGTCTTCGTGTAATTTTCTCACGAACAATCAGAACTGTGCGCGGCAAATAACAACAAAATAAGGGGTACCTGACTCAACTATTGAACACTGAAACAGGATGATTCGAATACAACTTAATTCAGTGGGTCTCAGCTTACGTAAAACCTGTTTGAAGTTTATCGAGCGACTTGCGGTTAAGCTGTCCAATTTCTTTTTTATTTCGTTTAGTGTTGGGGGCTAGAAGAATTTTCCGGTTGTTTTGTTGTTGTGATGCACAAAATTTGATGTGTCCGTACTTGTTATCAGACGTCTGTTTTTGGTTACTAACAGAACATCACTACAATTCACTACGTAAAACTGTGGAAGTGGCTAATTTGTTGACGTTCTGAAAAACAGATGTTATTTCAACTGTCTCGGTGCTCATTACTGAAGTGTGGTTGGCTAACCTTCAACTAGTATGATCCTCTTAGAGTAGTGGTATATGCTGTTAAGTAAAGAAGTTCTTTTTTATTCGACAATATCCTGACCATGTTAGGGTTGGGTTTTCTGAACCTGAATGTACAAGGATTCCATCACTCATCATCGTTAGGTTCAAGAATATTAGCTTTGTATCACGTGACGGGTTAATCGCTTGTGTTAGTACACCTGACCACTGATAGCGTAGACAACTATTATTTTCTCTCACGTCAAGCTATAATTAACAGTTTTCTTTTCAGGAACACGGACGATGATGCTTCTTTTATATTACCACAAAAGCACTGTTAATAAAGTCAACTCATTGAGTTCGTTGACCGGTTTCGTTGAAGATTATCTCGGCCACAGTCTATCTTCATCAGATACATATGTATAAAACTAGATCGTATTGGCACATTCTTATCCAATTTTCAAGTAATTCATTATGCACTATTACCTGATGACGTGCAGTTCGTTTCTGCAAGACTTGTGATGGCGCATCAAATAACCTCACCAGAAATAAAGACAGACGGTAAGAACAGCTGTACAGCACGTTGGCAAAGAATCGGTACTTCCATTCCAACGTGAAGTGTTCGATAAATCCTGCTTGGAAGATCACTCCACTAAATAATTTGAATGATTCGATATAACTTTATCCAAATACGAAAATTCCGATCTACCCGCGTGGCTTGACAGTTCAGCTGATTGAGTGCTTGACGCGTTTGGTCGCTTGTTCGAGTCTAGTCGAAGCCTCAACTTCTCGTAATTATACCTCTTCTAAACCTGTCACATCACTTATCAGTGGTACACTTTCACTTCACTGTTGGCCGGCCGAGATTTGGAATTTTCGAATGAACGTTTCTCTTCGTTCATGTCAAACTGCGGTTTTTAATTACACTGTCGCATATAGTATAGCAAAGTTTACTTCCCTTTATATGAAGAATGACCCAGCTGATGAACACAGCCTTGTTCTAGAGAAGTCATGTACAATGGGAGCCGTTCGCTTGATCCGGCAGGAAAAACGGCTATTGTAAGCCATCACGTAATGTTGGGACTCCAGTATGATGCGCTCACTTGTACTGTTTGTCTCATTGTCATAGTGTGAAATACTTAGTTTGGTAGTTCTGAACACGTTGTTAACTCGAAAATGATTAACTTTTCCGTGTATCCTATAACTATGGATTATGTAAAAGTGATAAAATGTCTCATAGCAGTGATATCAAGATATTTTGAAGTGGAAGACGAAACGACTGTAAACACGAGGACAGGTTACGGTGCACATTTATTCTGATTACTCCTATGCAGGCTATGAATGTATCTGAATGAAGACTGTTTCGTCCCTGTGCGTCAATGTTCCGTTACATGAGACCGTCGACTTCCTATGTGTCTGTCATTGTGTGCACACTATCTATATCTTCAAAATTATACACACTTCAAAGTAAACTAACGTGTGTACGAAGAAACACATGCTATTGATTCTAGCAAAATCAAAGTCAACATGGAATCGAAATGCGAAATAAAACAAAATCAAACTGACTGATGCACTAATGAGAACTATCGATCGAGAGACAATAGCGTGGGTGAAGCCCTACCACTGATATCTTGAGTATGCTCTAATAATAACATCAATAACGGGCAGCATTGACAGATATTAAATGCACTAACTTTTCTGTACTCCGAAATGTCATTGCAATTTAAACCAGAAGGGAACAATAAGTTAATGTTTTCACGTTCAAAACGAAAAACATTACAGCAAACCAAAGTGGAGTGTACCGAACGCGAACAACGATACTGACTCACAGTCGAGTTCTGGCCACCTGTATCTAAGACACAATAAGTGAACAAACTAGCTCGATGTGCTCATCTGACATTGTGCTACAGTACAATTGTCGGTTGCCTAAGATCACAAACAACTTGTCAATCTTCAGCCAAAAGCTACATACCCACAAACCACTACCTGCGACGAATCCATTACAGTTATCACTTCTGTCTGTTGTGGTATTTTCATCCTAATTATGTTACGTTTATGTTACTGTAGGTGTTAGCTTGATCAAAACTTTATACATACAGAGTTCATTTTTGCGCAAACACTTAGAAATGAAAAACGTAGAACTAGCGCTAAGTGATCACAAATCCAGTTTGAAGAACGTCATCTAGTGCTAACTTTCAACGTAGTCGTCCTTATCCTTACACAAAAGGCGCTCTACGCAACCCAGGGCATGGCTTCTTGCCGGTCAATCCTAACATTTGATATTTCACACAAAACTATGGTTTGGAGAAGTGCAGTACACACATCGAAACCTTACTACAATAGAAGAAAAAACATTCACCTTGCATCCAAACAACAAAAGGTGAACTGCTACAAGTGTGTTCACGAAAGAAGCCCTACATACACTAACGCTTGTTTTGCCTTTTCTTCTAGAGTCATGATGAGCCGTCCGGAACTTCTGAGCTCGAATACTTTTCCTCACTTTTTCAACAACCATTCCAACTGACACAGTGTTCTTCCTACGTCATTCGGTGCTTTAGGTGGTGAGGTGTCACTTGTCAATAATCTTAGTGCGATATGTCACTACTTACTAACTGTACTCACTAAACATGCATCAGTAGTTTCGGTTGAGAACTGGTATAAACGCGTTCGAACCGAAACAAATGGGTTTCCCTACACCTCGTTTAAACGATGCGTTCCGCCCCACCTATCGTATGACTGATTAACAGCAAGCAAGATTTCGTCATTAGTATGTTGTTATCGTTTTGAATATATTCAAGTAGTTAGGACTTCCCCTGTCATTCAGCCTTTTTTTCCTGCCCAGTGCACTACAGTGCACCACATTTTGATTGACATGACTGTAGTGGTAATAATCAACTACTATCTACTGACCTTGACTACTGATTAGTTATTGGGCCTGAAGCATAATCAGAAGTTATCGTATATCGTGCAAAATTCAATACATCACAGTATTTAGTTGACCAACTTGAACCCCAACGAGCACTTGATGGTTGTACACATCTTTTTGCTTCCATTTCTAAGTTTCGTGACTTTTGCCGGTCTAATTCTACTCCGCTTGTGAAAAGACCTAGGCCATACGTTTGAGTTTGATATTTCTACATAGTTTCGTTCAAAAATGAACACTTTATGTTAAGATAGATCAAGGTAAAGTAAAAACGAATGGTCATGATTATTTCATGCAACATACAATTCACATTGACTGTAGAGTGGATGAGAAGTGAGGAAACCTCGAAAACTGCTTGTAGTTTATGCTGCCTTAGGACGGATGAGTGATACGAACCGCACAAAAGTGTGTTTTCGAATAAGACTTGTTACGAGTAACTTTTTGTACGTGTTGATAATACAGCTTACGTACGCAAAAAATTTCATTTTGGTCGGGATAATAGAAAAGTTGTTTGTATTTTGAACGCATCTTTGGAAAGATGTCATTCAACACGTATATCTTGAAAATGTTCTTCTAATTTTAGATTACAGAATAACAAACAGAATATTCAAAGCAATACACCAAGGTTTAAAACGTAAGTGAGTAATACATTTGACAAACAACAGCATGGAACAGCAAAGAGGAAGATGGAAACAACGGTTTTTGAATAGAAGTCAAGAGGCTAGGGTTACATAAGTGATCACCAGTTTTGGTTAGAAACAAGTTACTCTGGTTGGTTCTGCAGTTGTGACAAATCCACGTTGGTAACCGAAAGCTCATTGACCACTTGTAAACACCCCTTGCAAACACGCTTAGACTGCTTTGCGACAGAACGGACGAGGCAGATGATCGCCACAAATCCTCCCGGGAAATTTGGAATTTGAGCGGTACTTCGCAGTCTAAATGTGTATACGTGTTTCGAAACACAAATAAACAAACAAATATCCTGTTGAAGTTGCTGTGTGACACAATGAATCTTGAATATTTTATACACTTCTACCTAGGTGGTAATCAGGTAAGCTTTCGAACTATGAACAGTGTTTGCTGGTTGCCTCTGGCATCAGTCTGCACTGTATGTAAGTTGAATGAAGTAGTCTTTTATTTTGTCTGAACTCACTCATCGTTATACCTTCTTACTCATTTAACACAATACTTCATTTTCAGTGATAATTTTTCCAATTGTACTGAAGGGACTTTGGAGATGCTTTTCCTGAACGGTAACCGTAAAATTCACTGACTGATATCCGTTCAGTGGTCACATGAATAAAGCCATACGTTCTAAGACGCAAGGTCTTTATGAGTTGTATATTTTCATACAGTTCAAATGAGTTAAAAAGTGCGGGGCAGTGCCCAACGGAATTTGTGTTCTTATGGTCAATACTTAAGCAATAGGAAAGTGACCTATTTGTGACTTCAGTCATTAATGGAATTAAGTAAACTGAAGTCAAAGGGTTCTTGCTACCTCCCTAGGCGTCAGTAAGTGTAAACTCAAAAGACAACCGAAACCGTCGTGTTATCCGCTTAACAGTAGGCTCCTCACGTGAAAATTTATATCTAAAAGTTACTGCCACACTATTGTCCTCATCTGAAGCAATGACCTAGGAAGTTAGTTGATCATTCTGTGACACGAATGATGTTACTTTGAAGTGAATCGGTGTGCGACAAATTTTCCGCAGATACCGTGCTACTCACTGCAGTTTACATGCACTCCACTACATCTGCATCGTAGGTTAAATTAATGATCCTGCTGACATTGGGGTGATCAACCTTTCGTCAAGAATGTTAAAGCAGATCGCACTATCAAAATCTTTCTGTGTTAATAAACACCTTCGGCTTGTGGTCATAGATGCGATTGCTTTCATGTCTCCACAGGTTTTTCTAGACGTACATATGAACATAACCGTATATGGTATAATCCAGTCGATCACAACTAGTGATTCGCAATTCAGCTGCGTCAACTTTTATTCCGATTAAACTTTCTTCTATTCCAACCAATCCTCAGAGGTCTGCCGTCAGTCCCACCAAGCAGGCGCTGATTTCTACGACAAACGTTCATCCAAGTGAGTTTGAAGTGGAACAAAACTCACAAACCACTGAGCACCAGCTGAGAGTTTTCAAGATCTCTTAAAAGGCCACTGAGCCAACTGAGAAGTAGTACAACACACACTTACTATGGAAGCATGGTTACCAACATGAATGTGGACAATTGCAGCCATTAGTTTTCTAACAGAGAAGTACTCTCAGTAATCAAGATTATGATACACTGGGATTAAAATCAAAATATTTTCATTCAGCGGAGTAATCTACATTCAAAACAACCAATGATACTTTTAGCTTAAACAGTCGAACAAAGAGTTGTGGGTAATAGTTTGCAAAACAAACAGACAAGATTGTTACAGTGCTTAGTTCGGACGGATTAGAGATGAGTAGTGCAAACTGTACTGTTTGTACATTGTTCAAGGGAGTTAATTCAGTAGAACAATTTTGAGAATACCAAGTTTACTAGCACCAATCATGGTTTTTACGCCTATATTTTGAGATCGAAATACTAGTGTCTAGTATACCCAGCAGCCTACTTGTAATAGTGCAAAAAATTTTGTTTTTAGAAACGTATTGAGGAATCAGGAAAATGTCAACGGAAAGATATATGTTCACCCTGAAAGTTTTCTTTCGAAGCAGCCAACTAAAACTACCTGCGCTATGTCGCTTGATAACCCTACTCCATGTCTAGGTATGCTCCTTCTGAAATATCAAGTAAATGTGGCTTTAAGTCACACAACTTTCGTCTTCACGCATGTTGTATACTCGTCAAGGCGCCTGTGTGTCCCATGCACACGTTAAGACTCAAGTCGCGTTCTTATTGGTGGCGCCTTCAACGACTAACATCTCATTCATCCACTCATTTAAGAATGATGCTACTGCTTGTAAATAGTACGAGGTAGTAGGTACTTCAACTGAGTTAAGTGTTCTCCATACCGGCGTTACAGCCTGTAAGGCCTACTGTTGATAGCAAACTTATACGAGTACAACAACGCAAACTTTAAGCAATCGGGCATCTTTACGTATTTTTTGAGCGCGTAAAACTTGCTCAGGTCTGTAATCACATTACATTCACATGAAATTCATTTCTGTGTAACACGAATTCATAATGTTGCTGAACAGGACTCTCAATCTTATATAATACACACAGCCGGTACCTTTGTTTGAAGTATCATCTTCATTCACAATAACACTTGTAGGCGGCAAGTAATTTTCGCAAACCTTCCATTACTGTAAAGTTGTACTCCAAAGTACATGATGTACGCACCACACAGGAAGGAAAGTTAATTGACGTACCAGTTGATAAAAGAAGTGACTGGTGGTGCAAACGGCCAAATCATGTCACACTAGTAGAAGAGTCAAAACAACTGGAGGGACCGCTTCTAGAACGGACGTCTATGGAAATGGTATTATGTCCTGGTTTTTGTTTACACGTTTGCACACAGAATAGTTCATACAACTTGGTAAGCGCCAGTAAGCATTGAACAGATTCAAGAGTCAGTCTAAAGAATTCGATGTCAATCGTTGTGACGAGGTACGTCATTTTTTTGATGATCCTAACACGTCAGAGTTGTAAGAAAAACAGCTAAAAGCCTTCAGTATTTTCATGCAAGTGGAGTTAGTGAATATAGTGTAGTCATACTTCAAAGGAGAGGGGAGAGAAGTAGAGCACGTAAAATTCACATAGCACCGCTAATATACATCTAATTCCAAATGCATTGTGTACTTTGATTATCTCAACGCCTTGAAGAGGGTTAAGCCACGAGTAAACAGCCAATCAACTATATATAGAGTTTTGTATTATCAAGTAAAATTCCTATTGTAACAATACATCATTTGGAACCTCTCGTGTCTACCGTTGTATTTGCACGTTTAGTTGTTGTAAGGTTTATGCTAACCATATGCAATGGTTGTTTGTGATGATTCCACAGGCTCGTAAATTCTATCCGGGGTTGTAGACGATATGAGTTAAAAAAGAGATAGTATAGAAATTTTAAATTCCTCTTTACAACACTCAAAAATAGAACTGACATCTAGAAATTATACTGATCGAGAGAAAATGACATGCCTATTGTTTGAAATGACTTATGCAACTGGTACCACATATACAGACTACGAACAGTCATTTGATCTGGTCGTGAGAAAAAGTGTAATGAAACGTTCACAAATTTGTACGTACCTATGCTGCTGGAGCAACCAGCTACAGTTAGGAAATGACTACGAGCTAGCAAGTCAAAAATATTTGGACCCAGAAGCCTAAGTCACATTTTAAGAAAGTGGGACATAGTAGTAAACATAATGTGTCTGGAAACTGAACCCCATTGACAAGCGTATCGTGAAAGATGACGGTAACACCAGTCCAGCCTGTTGATAGAAAAACCCAATTTTTTACGTCATACAGTACAGTCACCTCACTCACGCTTATGATTACGACTAGTTTCCGAACAAGTACTGATCGAATATCAATGGATGATTCACAAGAGCACATCACCTGCTTCGAAGTTCATGCCAGCTCTGAAACTCCGAAGTCTTTAGCGCGGAGTTGCTGACTGAATTTAACAGGCAGTAACAATGTCTCTTACGGAGATGTTTGAGGAACCCAATCAGCATGCAGACAGAGTAAATCGGTCACACCACATGTGAAGTCAAGGTTGTAGTGGTTAACATGGTTGTCTCTTGAAAGTTTGATCGAAATTCAGCCCACAGCATTGGCGAGGATATGCACTACCGGTGAGTTTTAACATCAACGAATGTCGTGTTTTGTACCTCTCTTCGAGACAGGCCGGTTGGAGAATCTATATGTAAGCGAAAGATACGGTAACATATAAATGATGTTCAACTTAAGATAGGTATTTACGTCGCATGCTCATGTCACGTCACCGAAGTGATAAGACGAAGACTCTCGATGTGTTCAAGATTTGACGCAAGGTGAAGCGTTATAAACAGTCAAGGTCAAATTCTAATTTTCAGATAAGGCACTTCTTTTTCTACTACTGAAGAGGTAATAAGTAATACTCACGGCATTTTTGTTAATCAGCCCGTAGCATACCCTGCTAACCGATGATGTAACGGAATGTGTTACTTGACGGCGTAAATAGTCAGATACCTTAATTTAAATCAATGTTTCTCTGATCGAAGACAACCGAACTCAAACTGTACGATCAGGTATTACCGACATGCTTGTTTACCACGTGTACCCTAGCTCCGACTGAGATGACTTGCGAATACCATATGACTTGAAACATAATTGTAGGAAATCGTACACTTTCAACACATTTGTTCACGGATCAGATAGGTCAACTGTGATTGAATTATCTTTGAGAAACCTACCAGAATTGAAAGCCACTTTCAAATTTTAAAGTATTCTGTGCACTCCGTTTTCAAGTTAAGGAGAGCAAACATTTCACCCATCCAACTAGGAAATAATGTTCTTGCTTTGACTTTCATCAGTTAAATTGGAAAGTATGATGATATATTATTCCCCGTGTTGTTGCAACTGTTTGGTCTTGAAACAGAACTGCTGCCACAATGAAAATATCACATCATGATACGTGAAACTCTTATTCTGTTTAGGTAATAAAATGGAATGTATAACGGAGAAATTCTCACGGCTAAGTTCATCGTGCAGCATCTTGTTGGTATAAACGACTGACATTATGCATTCAAAATCACATGTTCAACTAGTAACAGTCGCGTATAATAGGATCTAGCGTGAAGTAGACATATGAGACTTGTGGCTGACACGTACATGAACTACTTCACATCGTTCTTATTTGGCTTTTCTGTACGGTTTTAAATTACATAAACGTTGTTGGGTAGAACTAACGCGTTTGTCCTGTATAAGCACTGTCTGATTTGATAGAAGCTTCTTTTCTCGGAATGACAGATCCCTTCCTCTGTAACTAACGTGAACAGATCAGTGGTCTTTTGGTATCATCGAAGAGAACATAGGTATGTTTGTATTGTTTTGGATGATTAAATGCTTCAGCATTTGACCGTTAACTCCGGTTAGTTTCCATACGGATGCTGTGTCATGCTTGTGGAGCTATGGTACAACTTCTTATATATAACTATTTCTGAGATTAATTTATGAGACGTCGTTTCCATCACAGATGACGAAGTGGTAGAATCCTTACAGTCAATTATCTAACACGCAAGTAGAATTACGTAAGATGTACTCTGCAGAGACATTTCGACCGATCTCTTCGGTTACGATACGCGGACTATGATCAATTAACATACATCAATTTAAATAAGTGTAAAATAAGAATGAGTCATCACTTATGTTAATTGATCATAGTCCGCGTATCGTAACCGAAGAGATCGGTCGAAATGTCTCTGCAGAGTACATCTTACGTAATTCTACTTGCGTGTTCTAAATTTATCGGGGGACATAACTGTTTCAAATTATCTAACAGTTTAAGTTCACAAAAGAAACAGTTGACAGTAACACGAACTAAGACAGTTCTGTTGAATATTCGTTGTACAGGGGACTAATAAGCACCGATACGTTAAAGGCACTCCATATCTGTAGTATGGAGAACCAGATAGATGATATGCTCGTGAATGTCATGACATTACCGGTCACCTGAGTTACGGAAAACCAACCAACCTTCACTACTTTTCATTCATAGAAACATAAGTGTAGTTTCAGCATACGCCAAACAAAAACCGTTGATCGGTAAGTAATTTGCACATACAAGACAGCATATTTCGAAGCGACTGGAGACAACTATAGCTGCAAACGGCTGATCCCACCGACGACCCTCGATGTGGTGAACAACCGTTAATAGATCATCTGGTCTCCTTACTGCCACACATGTCGGGGAATTAAACCCAAGTCAACGAGTTGACGGAACACAAATAATTGGTACCAGCGTTTTGTTGGAACCCCTAACACCTTCTGAGATTGTGGTAGATGCTTGCAAGTAGACTGTTAAAAGGCTGATCTATTGAAATCCATGAGAAAGACCAAGTAGTTCACGTACCTCCTGGCAACCTGGTGGTCTAGTGGGCAAGTGACTGAACTACTGTCTGACTCATTGTAGCGGGTAGTGGGTTCGACTACTCGGCGCACCTGATACTGGTGAGATTCAGTTAGATTGAAACAGTTGTCCATCACTTTGCAGGTGGCCACTGGGACCAACTGCTCTCGAAAGTTTCTTCCTATTTTGCGGAAGCGGTGAACGCTTGTGATGTTGTGAGCCTAGTGTAAACGGTTGATTGACTCCAGCCAACGAGAAAAGAAAGTCCACCGGTTAGTGAAAGTGGCGATTAAAACTGTCTGGTGTCTAAATGTTTGCTGATGGAGAACATTCAGTTGTGTCTGTTACAACGGCTACAAAACAATCAATAGTCATAATGTAGTTCTGTGGCTTTCTCATGCATGCGAATATGTATTCTTTGTTTCGTGTCGTTTTGGCCACCACCGACCATAATCCCCTAGGTGTGTTCTCAGTCAGCCTGCACTAACGTTGTGACTACCCAGATATTCTGTTCATCTTGACTTATATACCTTCAAAACTCAAGTCCCATCGGATGGTCTGACAGTGTAATATGCGACTCTTGTTCTGCTTGGTATTGTTCAGATAATTAACCTTAGTTGAGTGTTTATGTGGTATCAGAATGTCTGGAAGACTACTCAGGACTACGGCATTATGGTTCATTTCTCATTGTTCCGTTCAAATTCTTCGAAGGAATCAAATTATTTGAACACATTGACTGGCTACGATCTGCCCTATAGTAGAAGTTTGAGTTATGGTATCTTGTGCATGAATGACCACACATTTTATTGTGTTAACCTCCAGTCTGTTACCTGATCAAAAAATATGTACTTAGCATTATTCAGAATTTGCAATGCGGTCATAAACAGACTGAATGAATAAAACAAAAGCCACGTGTGACTTCGCTACATCTAACCTGTACACTCCCAACCACCAAAAACTATGGAGCACTGCGCCGTATTTTTTAAAATAATTCCATGCAAGCTCTACAGTGCAACTGACACCAATTAGCCTCTTGTCACTTAAGAATACCCACAAACATTCAAACACAAGCATATCTAAGTAAGCTGGTCAGAACATTATCAAAACACTCACGCGAATTGCAGTCCCCATTAAAAACTTCCAGATTCTGAGTGCACTCTGGGATATTACTCAATCCGTCAGTAATTGTCGGTTGACATCCGTTAGCACCATTGTTAACAACGATTTCTGTAGCTCCTTCTTCGTCAACAGCGCTACCACCAGCGTCATTGGTACCGCAGTTTACTCCAGTGCCCCACCTTCCCCCACTTCCTCCAGCAGCATCTCCTCCTCCGCCACCTGCGGAGTTGCCAGTTTCTCCAGCACTCGATCCTCCTCGGCCTCCTTCAGCGTAACCCCCATTTCCGGCTCCACCAGTGCCTCCGGCACCACCACCTCCACCGTTATATCCACCGGTACCGCAGTTCACTCCAGTACCGCCGCCGC
This sequence comes from Paragonimus heterotremus, assembly GCA_013368495.1. Classification (NCBI taxonomy): domain Eukaryota; kingdom Metazoa; phylum Platyhelminthes; class Trematoda; order Plagiorchiida; family Troglotrematidae; genus Paragonimus; species Paragonimus heterotremus. The sequence continues at coordinate 47,145 of LUCH01003038.1, read as the reverse complement.
AATTCACATTGCCTCCAGTACTTCCCGTTCCGCCACTGCCGCCGGCACCCACGGTCCCTCCAGCGCCGCTGTTTCCTCCAATATTATTACAATTTACGAATGTTTCCGCCCCTCTGCCCCCGCCAGTGTTTCCAAAGCCTTCAAATCCGCCATTTCCCCCGGCGCTACCTTGGAGCCGTGAGAGAAAAAAGAAAACACGCATTAATATAAATTTATCAAAATAGATCAGACAGTACTATGTATAATGTAAGGAAGAGTAATTTAGCAGTATATGGCTGAAATAAGAGAAAAGATCATTGTTATAGGCCGCAACCGAATTACTTCAGGGGGGCCGAGTTTCACCTTATTCTATTACGTCCAAATCATCAACCTTCAGAGATGCAATACAGTATTCGGATTTCAATACAACTCATCCATCTGTCCTCTATTTCATCATGAAAGCTATAGCTTATCATTGGAGTGGGTACCAATCGTTCACATCCCATAAATATTGTAAAAAAACAGAGATCAAAAGTTCATTTGAAAAACGGAGTGCATACTGAGAATTTAGTTAGCTGTTCTTTATTGATGAGTAAGAAGCGAACACTGAATAGAAACATGCTTCTCAATCACTTTCAGTAATCACACACTTTGTCTACTATGAAACGAATCGGACAAATGATGAATATACAAGGTGTATTATGAAAGTAAAAAGGTGGCCAGTATTAAGATACAGTTAACAGTAGCAATAATCATATACTGTGTACAAACACATCGCTTCCCATACTTTTAATCTCTTGGTTAGTTTATAGTGACCAAGGTCACTGCTTCCTCTCACAGGTTACGTTCATAAAGGTTTGTCAGCCTGACCAAAAGTCATTTGATCTTTATCTCATGAGTTTTAGGAGGATATTATTAGATTTTAATCTACCTCAAATAACCGTTTCTTATTAAGGTAGGTCAACTTCAAAGAGAACAGCTGAGCAAACGAATGTGGCAATTAATAGCAGATGTTACGTATACCAGAAATGACTCTTTACGTAGTTCATTTATCGTTTGCGAAACGAATGCTCTTAATGTAACCAAAGTTTCGACCAGTAAACTAAACACCTGTTTTAGTCACAATGAGATTCGGTTGGGTTAAGTTTATTAGTCAATTGCATTAAACATTTACTGCATACTCACACACGGCTATTTACTTCGGATTTATTCTGTCAAGTCCCTGATCGATTGCGGCGATATCTACCGAAAGTCCGCATGTCGATCAGTGTAAAGCTTGCTGTATTCAGATAGAACTTTGCGTACGACTATATCGATTCTGTTTATCCCTCCTTTGCCTTGATGACAGCCGTTCTATTGCATTCTAATATCCGGAACGCATGCCACATCAGCGTATGTACAAGAATCATGTCAGATGTTAGCCGTCAGTGGACTGATCGATCGATCGCCCAGTCAACATTGATACCAGAGGAATTACTAATCCAGTCTCCTGGCAATCCAAGTCGTTGTGGGACAACCATGCATGTTCGGAGAGTGTGAAAGTATGCTCATTTTATATTTAATATCCTGACCTTTTCTTCCTAAAAATGCAAACTACTTTCAGTTCACACTTTATTACCAAGCTACATACACCTGTAAAACGACGTTAGTCAGAGAGACAAACTGGAAACTAGAAATTTTGCCACTGAGCTTAGTAGTACACCATGGAATTCTGATACAAAACTTTACATAGCGAAGCGAAGCTATGTGCTCGATACTTCGTGGAGTTGAAGAAATCAACAAAACTTATTACGAAACAGGCAACTTACAATATCTACTTTTTACAACCGAGGGGTTGAAAAATATCTTTCAAGCTGAACACAACCGTCAGTGATTTTTCAACCACAAAACTCCCAAAATAATATTGTTTGAAATAACGATATCCAGCTAAAATAAGATGTGGGAATTGTTAGAAGACGCATCTCTTAACGAAGCAGTCAAGACAAATCATGTCATATTGGTCGATCGATCTCGCTTCAGTTGGACTGTTTTGTATCATTCCGTTGAGCTAGTCACATTATAGCCATGTGAACATACGATTGTGCGCTATCTGAACTGTAGTGATTCATTCTAACGGTCAGACAGGCAAATATGACAGTCTCATCTGGTTCGCTCTGCGTTTGATTTTCATATACCATTATCTCGTCAGATTTGCTCTGCACCTTGTCACTGTATATACTTAGCGCTCTGTGACCTAATTCTGACTCGTTTTCCACTAGACAGTGTTATCTCCTTCTCAGTTTTGGTTTAAATGATCGAATACAGAATAAAAGGGAAGATTCAACAGAAATTTTGTTTTTATTTCGATCTGCACTAAGTGGGATGTACGCTAGAAATATACGTACAGTATTATAAGCGGGCAGTCTAAGTTCTCTGATTTTGGCACTGTCCTATAAAGGTTAATGGCTGAATTGTTGCTGGTAGAAAAGAATACTGTCCAAAGTCACGTGACTCATGTGTACACAATTTCATCTCTCTAATCATTTACCACATTTTAAAACATGACCCCGACCAACTTACCACAAAGCTGCTGTGATCTATGATTTGGTAAAGCTACTGGAGCGTTAGGTTGTCCTTGAATATCTGAAAAATGTACAACAACGTGAAATCAGTTACTTAACGAGACTTCACATCAAACATAATCGGAACGGTGAAAATAGTCCATTGTTAGCTTCTGTTTATGGGGTGGGAAAGTAGCCTTAAGTTCTATGAGTGGGCGCCGACGTCCCTTCATTTACTCCTAAAGCTTACACTTGTGATACGTCAAATAAGAAGTCAACAATTCGAAATAAAATATTACTAAGTTCTAGTCAGAGCACCTTATCAGGCATAATCACCGAGCCTGATACACGGTAGGGTCGTACCTCCGTAAAAGCGCCGTTATCGGTTTAGGATAGCTGGCGTTAATAGGTGAAGTGATGCTAGTAGAGCGGAAGGTAAAAACCCAACAAACATCTCTGTTGCAAAATGTTGCCACAAATCATACAGCTCCCGCAAATGCATGCTAGCTTGCTAATTGTAATCTACAAAGTATTTGTCGACACAAACTGCAAAAGTAATAAGTTGTTATGGGCAAGTGAGATAAATACCATATTAATTGTTGAACTATAGCTTAGTTCCACCAACTTAATGTAGACGGACACATCCATCTGGGATAACCAGTTTGCATTGGCTATAACCGCAAGGCTTGAAAATGATGTTTCTAATGGTTCTTGGTGCCCACCCCCAAACTAGCATTCCATGACCGGTTTCATCCTAGTTGGGAGGCATCGGAGACAGACTATTTACCTGACTATCTATGTCAGGCTATCTGTCTATCTACCAGACTATCTCCGCCTGATGAATCCAAATAAGGACGAAACCGGCCGTTGAAAGCCAGTTAGAGAATGAACATCTTAAAGCATTGGAAATGCATTCAGTGCTTCTCCCTTTTGTATACTATTGTTGTTTGAAAGCTGTTCGAAACGTATGTGTGAAATCGATGATACCGGAATGATACGCTGTAGTAAGTCCATTTATAACTGCCCGTTGGATATGAATGCGTACCAACTCTGGTCCACCTGACTAACACTCTAACGCAGTTTAACTTTTCTTTTCATCACATTCATCGGGAAAATTTTCCACTACACATGTTATACCCATTTTTAAATTAGGACTGGGGAGTACGGAAAATGTGATCAGTTAAAAGAATTGTTTTGAACAAATCCGAACTTTAACTGGATTCGAACTAGCGGCGAAAACAACATGTCGGGATACAGCAAGCGCTCTATCAACTGAACTACGAAATCACGCCGGACTCATTTATCCACATGACGCTCTGTGTTATACGGAATCTACCAAATGATCAAGGGGATCGACTGCCTAGTTAAGACTTCTTTAGTGGCTCATGCTGGAATTCGCAAGTGCAACTATCGAGCATCAGTATTGTATTACCGATCTGTAAGATGTCTTCCTAGCTGGGCAAATCCGAAGTCATTTTGGACTTTCTGTAGGTACCAGTTTATTAACCTAAAGTCCCACATCCACATCTCTGTAGTGTTTTGTAGTAGATTGAATAAGGACCAGGGATATTCTGAAATCGAACACATCCAAACTATTACCAAAAGACGTGACCAAAGATCGTTTTCATGGTAGTAGCTTATGAGCGTTGTAGAAGGATAATGCGTTTCACCCACTCCTAGTCGAAGTTAATTTCTTTGCCGAATATCAGACTATACTTGCCTTCTAGTGAGGCTGCGGTCACGTGCTCACTGGTGCTGATGGTCGATGTACTTCTATTCTTTGACCCGATTGTTCGTCTAACCAGCCGTTGGTAGTTTGAACAAATTGGATCAATAGCTTTCCGCTTTCTGATTGGTTGATTGTTAAACTGCTCACACTTATGAGATGCACTACATTCGTTTTGGTCACGTACTGAGTGGCAGAGATCCGATGTACTGTCACATCTGGGGTTCTGATTTCGCACAGCTGGTAGGGTTATAACAATATGGTATCCATTCGATGTTCGAGGGCAATCTGATTTGGTAGGCTATCACGTAGTCTTGGTGACGCTACTCGGAAAGCGGGTTTAAATGCAACTTCTTGATGTTGATGAAATTAGAGTTGAGTGAATAGCGTGATATTGTTATTGGAGTGGTGGTGTTACTGCACAGATCGAACTGAATAGATTCTAATGAACACTAAAACAGTGAATAAAAATGATATTGATAATAAGATGGTGCATATCAAGAGAGGAGGTTTTACCGAGGTATGTTCTGAAAGATCGTCTGGATAAATTTTCAACACCAAAATAATCTTCTGATAAACTTGACGTCTGATGAGTTTTTTGTAGCTGTCAGTGTACAGTGCTGTCAGCTGCACAGTGCTTGCCAACACCAACTTCCATTGCTGTCTTGTACAGATAGCAGTATGTAAGTTAGGTATGTCTAATGTACATATACCCGTGAACAAAAATTAAGCAGACGCTGCCGGTGTCCGTTGGTAGAGTTGGACTTGATAAGAAAAATACATCACTCTCTCCCGCAACTCGCTGCCCCTTTACATGTATGCTGGTGAACATCTATTGTCCCAGAGTGAATTAGGTAATTTATTGTTGCTGACGCTTACTACATAACGCCTTCATTTGTATTCACATAAGTGGATATTACTGATAGTCCTCAATCATAATCAAGTGCATAAAAGTGAAGAACAGTGAAGCGGAGAGTAGTCTTCGTATTACAAGGTAATACTTAATAATAACAATAATAATAATAATAAATAACGTGATAGAATTTTACTTGACTCGACATGTTCGATTTAGAAACCACATAAAGTGAAAATTATATCACCGCTGAGAACGTACGTAGAAATGGAGTCAACTCACAACCCATGCAAGCATTTGTACTTACTAATGGATACACCTGAAAACATGACAAAAATGTAGCAAAAATTACCACAGACTATTGAGAGCAAATGATAAGGTATACAGTTACATAGAAATTAAGTTTAATACTGTACGTCATTTTTAATAAAATACCTTCGGTATGTATTAAGTAGTTTACATGTGGCCGACAAATACTGTATTGGGAAATATAGCTGGGAAAAGTAAAACATGATTTATACTTAGTTCCAACTTTTTGCAAAAAGAAATCAAGCTATATAAACAGTCTGCTTCAAAAAGAGGCACTGGACTCGGGTTTTGTCACAAGCTGAGACTCATCATTAGCGCACGTTCTTTCAGCATTTAGGACTTGTAAGCTGGTCCACGTTGGTATCAGGTTACTGTCTCCAACATCACTATCGAATTCAGCACAACCAAATTATATTGAAGAGGATGAAAATCATTTAGGGATGACAATTTCATCAATACCAGCATGAGGGACAGCAACACTTTAGAGGTTCTGGTCGATTTCGAATTACCACCCAAATGGACAGGAAAATAACAAGCAATATCCAGGGGGAAAGACATGGAAGGAAGACGAGCTAATTACTGGAAACTGCCATGTTCATACTTCAGCAATCAACCTAAATGTGTCTACACCGTGTAAACGATTCTCAGTAAGACAGCTTCCTTACAGTTGTCACTGCTCAGCCTCATTGGACACAAACAGGACAACCCGGACAAACAAAAACAATAGACAGCCAGTCGCACAACTAACCACCATTTCACGGGAAGCCTCAAGTTATCTGCTCAAGGAATCGTGACGGGCCCAACCTAGTGTTGGGAGCCAAGAACGCGAGTCGCACAGGGGTTGTTTATTCGAGAAAGCAACACGTGGGTTAAGCGCTTAAACAGGACCACAAACAAAAGCACTCATTTGCATACAGTACTCGGCCCAGACCGTCTCGATTGCTACAGACGCCAGACGTAGCAAGGACCACTTTGGGCGATGCTGCACTCCGATATTTCTTCCTGTATTCTTTCTGCGGCTACTTCGATGTCCATAATATATACTCTGGTCCTACTACTGAATAATAGTCGTGTGAGTAGTATATTGCGATCGTCCATCCTCACTATACTAGATGACGAACCGAACATACAGTGACTAACTGCATAATGAACACCTCGAATTTTCCCTACCAGGTTCTCAACTACACATCTTGGAACTTACGCCAATCGGTCAGAGCACTGACACAGCGTGCTGGAAGTGGTTGACGATTGGCTGACAGCCTTAAAACGTAGCTTAGTCATCTAAATCTGTAAAATTAAATGTCGAACGAATCAATTTGCCTGAAATTCACTGAAAATACCGGTCTCCAAACCTCTTCGTTGCTTCCCCGTCGGTGCTAGTTGACGCCAGCGATCGAACGTAGACATCGATGGCTGAATGTCTGAATATTATACACGGACTCTAGCCTGAACCGCCAGGCTTCACAGATGAGAAATAACAGTCCTCTCCATTGATAGAAATGCCCTAGTTCGGCGAATATCGCCACAGCCATGGAGTTACGAGCTTTGACCTCAATCTCCACGTCTCTGCCGTCGCTGTTACTGCTTCCTGGGAAGCAATCAGGCGACTAATCTCAACAAATTCATGGTTCAAAATTAAATCTACAAAACTGCAACAGTCGCGCAAAAGAATTGTGCACTTTGAAGCTACAAACTGCATTCCAGGATGTTCAGTAGAGCGCAGAATAACTTCTAACAAAGTATGTGCCGCATGAATATTGTCAACTAACACGTACAACGAGTAATGATAAACCCTTAGTGAATTTACCAATACAGTTGTACAGGTGGTCAACATTCTAGGTCAACAGTACGTACGTGTGCATAGCTGTAAATCACGAACGACTTTCGTGTTAATGGGCAGCAACTCAACTGAATTACTTGATATTCCAGTGTCACAAGTCATAAGTAAGTTAGGGAACTTACTAAACCAGAGATCGTTCGGTCCAGTCTTAATATCCCATGCCGTCTTGAAAAGCTGCTTCACGGAATTAACAAAATCGCTTACAGCAATTTCCACTCCTTCCTTATCAACCGGCCATTTACGGAAAGCCTGGAAACAGTTCACAATCACACCTATTGTTGATTCTGGCCAGAATCAATGGAAGTTGTGTTCGGATCACTCCAACTGAAACTGATCGTTGGATGGCAATGTGGTTGCTTGAGGATCGAACCGCGCAACCGCCACACCCCACACAGCGACGCTACCGCTCGACTAACCGTCCGCCGCAGGCTGTGTGTACAATGCCAATCTCAACTGATCCCCATACCTATACCCCATTGGTCAAACTATCGTATTGTAGATCCTACACATATATACCCCTGTACTGATTACATTAATTACTGACCGAACGCTTCTTACATTATTACACGTAACCAACCCTGCTGCGACACTACGAACTTCCCCTTTGAAGTCGCTCTTTGTTTGTTTTGTACCGCTGCATTGAACTGTTTACGCTACCGTGTTATTGGTTGATATTTGCTGACCGTTAAATTCCGTGCACAGAGTCCACTTGGCTGTAAGTTGTATAATTTGTTAACCGTTGCTTATTTATGTACAGAACCAGTTTTATCTGAGTAAACCTTCAACATTCTGTCTTGTTCTGCTCTGAATCAAGAGGTTTTCAACCGCTCCGATAGACTGCGTATAGTCGTGAAACGTGACAGATAATACACCTATCATCAAAGTTGAGTGCAGACGATCCAGCAAACTGTCGACCAATAACGTTGAGCTGAATGGTCTCTAAAGTAATGGATAGCTTATTATATGACTCTTTCCCAGCTAAAGTTGAAGGCTCCCATCTCATTACCAACGAACAGCATCACAACTACATCTAAACACAATTACAAAGACTTTGGTTAAACAAGATCAACACTACACACGCATACCAGTTTGCTAATAGTGCTCAAAATCAACATGTCTAGGGTTCTATTTCCGATGCCAGTAGATACATGTCACATCGATGAGTTTTAACAAATTGGAGACTGGATTCTTTTGCTCCCCTTCGAAGTAGACCCACTAAGACTTTTGTCTGAAATGAACTGATGGTCGATATTTTAATTTATGGTAAGTTGACCACTACTGCTACCTGATAGCGATAGTTCATCCGGAAGTATGCCTCAGATGACTGTTTTCTATGCCGTCTATAATTCAGAAATAATGGCTAACTGACTTTAGAGCTAAACAACTGCCACCACACTTTTCCATGCAGTTTTTCTCGTCACACTGTCGAATTCACAAATGTATGCATCACAGCTGTTGACCGGTGGTATCCGAGATAGGCAAGCCAGCGAATTGCAAGTTTGCCTTCCTAACGCGTGAATCGGCATTAGACTCTCGATCGGCGCACCGAACAGAAGCGCAGTTCAAGTGATCAGAACATAAAATACAAGTAAAATACCTAGGACCGACCGTCGTCTGTGAGCAAAAGTTTAACGCCCTGAGCTATAATGAAGAGCCAAGGACGATTATGTGAAAGTCATACGCAACCAATCGGTTGTCATCATGTGCTCATTCGTGTTAGATTTGGCTGTTATGGATATGCAAGCAAACAAGCTGTAACTGTTTTTAGTATAGTATGCTAAGTTTTGTTGGTTCGGCCTAAAAATCACACTGAATCGAAACGTTGACTTTTCCTATCTCAAATGTTTCAGTCAATTTCTGTGGTTGACCACAAAATTTTAGAATATATTTTGTTAGGTTCGACGCATTACATATATCAACAATCCAACAAAACATACCACATGTTGACTTCATTTGTTTTGTCACAATGCCATGTAAATTATGCCCGGATACACGAATTGTCCAAATTAATAAGATGTTCATATATCGCTCTGATTCGATGACCTTGTGCCAGACGAATAATTCACGTTACAGTTTGCATAGTGAGACGTCCACGTTTTGAGAACCTCAAATAAGCAAAACCATCTTTTACCGTGATAAATATGGACAGAAAAGTTTCTGACTTTTCTGTTCAAACCTCAAACAAGTTGAGTCAATGGGGTGGAAATTACCAGCCTGTAAAAGTTAAATACTCTCTGTTGAGATTAAAAGAAGAGACCATCGATGCACTTGGCAAGGGAAGGTTTCGAATGCAGTTGATCGTCACCTTGAAATCATACTGAAATTGGTAGAAGTAGGGCAACCAGATATGAGGCCTACACTAAGGAGAAGGTCAGTGAAACGATAAGTTCGAAGATGTTTTTAGTCCGGATATGGCTACCTATAAACAGTGTCGTCAAACCGACTGCAAAATACGACTTGTACATCCAAAGTTGGCAAGCTACCAGTCGTCCAATTTTTGCCTAACTGATGGTCAAAGATTGTCCTGAGAAGGCTAGTGCTTCAACCAAGTGAGCGCAGTCACACAGCTTTAAAACAGAGACATTCGGATTACATTGCGTAAAGACAACCGACGTACACATGTTCATGACATGAGTTATGTTTGACGACTTCTTGCTTTGTTAACAAGTTCACAAGAGATCGAAATTAATTAGCCCGTAATTTTCAATCAGAACTCATAGTGAAATTACACGCAACTTAAGATAAAATACTTGCGACTCACTGGATTGCATATTTCATCTAATAACTTGTTCAGCGATAAGCATTTCGTGGTTTTGGACATTGTCCGATTGTTCCTAGTCAATCACTGAATGCAGATGGCTCTTGAGATCTCACGTTCCGTTTGCAGTCAGTACGATGTACTGTAACCTACTCTTCCTTAGTCGAATATCAGATTAGGTCAACTGATTACTGACTGACTGTGGCGATGATGATAGCGCAAATCAGGGTTTAGAATCACAATACAGCAATGACAGCTGGGTAGGTATAACTTCGTATTTCAACCCCACTGAGTTCTGACGATTAACACGGCTGATTTCTGAAGGATGGTGTGCAGGTAAATACAGTAAAGGAGTGAATACCACAGCGGAAGTCAAGAATTCAGTTAACTCAAAACACTATATTGATGAGAATGAGCGATTACATGAAGCTACTCGTTAGCAGTCAGGTAGAGGTGCACATTTAGGCATCGAACTAACAGGGTAAAATGCAAGATGGAACACTGGAATGCACACCAGTAAATAATAGTGCTTTCCGTGTATGAACTTTCAACTAGCTATTGTGGCACCGAGAATTAGTATGTTCAAACTAATTTTGGCGTTCACGGTATTGTTAAAATATATGCCACCTGTGTCATTTTTAAGATTAAACGATTCTTACGGTCCCCGCGTTCTTGACTCACAATACTAGTGCTGTTATCTATAATTCTCTCAGTGTATACGCCCATTTGATAAGAAAGCTTTGATAAACGTTCAACACCTTACGGATTTAAAATTATAAACTTTAACTCACTTCCACCATTCAGAGATCCGGAAACTGCGACGGCAATAGCTGGTGCACCTAGATGTAAACAAGTAAAACAATATTAACATTCATAATATTGACAACAATAGATAAACAACGATAATTAATTTGCCTCATATAGACCGAGGTTTATTCATAAGTTATTAAAGTTTTTGCATTCAACTTAACTCTCTATCCAGCCACCTTCAAAAAGAAGCCCTAGACTCGAGTTTCAGTTGACCACATCTCTGTTAGGATAGTGGTTGGAATTTCGATCAAGTTTGCGCCAAGTAACCTTTGTGATCGGTATGAAACTGAACACACATCAAGCGTGGCCAAACAAACACATAGGGAACCTCAGCAGGAAAATTAATGGGAATGCAAAGAACGTAATCATTCGTAAGTAATGTCAGTCACTACAGAACCAAGCAGTCGCAGATTGAAGCATTTCCGGGTTGGAATAAGGTAACCTCTATGCCACCGTATAAATAAGCCCGTTTTCATTAAAGAGTATGGTAAACTGAATGTCGTGCCGGTTTCTCCTGAAAATGTGTGCTATCGGACACACTAGTAATGAGCAATGACAGGAAGTGAATAATCTCTAGACCACAAACTGTTTCCTTGAGATAACTGAAATCCTAGAAGATGATGGAGTCTTCCCAGCTTAACTATAAGCTTGAATACACCCTGTGTATGGTGCAGCATAAAACAGTGACCTCGAAATTATAGTCACGACAGTTCTGTTTATAAGCCACCGTTTTCAAACCATCAGTTATCGGCTGCAATAAAACAAACCAACATGAGTAATGTGCAATTGCTGCTATCTTCATAATAAAGAATAAAGTATATAATAGCGCTCTTAATTCATAAAATTGTCAAATGATGGTACTAGATTTTACACGTTACTGTTAAACGAGTTCTCGTGCATACTGGGTAGAGGCCACTGTTTCATAAATTGCTTGCAGAACACTTGACCTCGACTACCGATTACCCTAGTATAGTCCAAGAAGTTTCAGAATGTATGCCTCTATGCCTATTTAACCCAGGTAATTCTTTTCAACGCTGATTTCTCATTCTTTCTGTATTGATCAAAAGGTACGGCGACATTTCATTTTTTTTCTGTGCCAAGGAGCTGCAGTGACAAAACATGAAGGGACTAATTGATGAGTAGGCTTTGAAAATACCACTACGTGCCCACAAAATTAAGAGCAGTGAGCACTTACAATTGGAAATGTTAAAAGTCGACTATGACCAAAAAGGAAATTGCTAACCATACTATCGAAAAAAAACAAGTCAGAAAATGATAAGAATATTTCTGTCTTCAAATAACTGATTCAGTTCAATTGAAACACCTCCTGGTAAACAACTGATACTCATCAGCTCATCAATGCTGAACAAACACAAGAGGTTTGAAACACGGAATTCCCTTTAACCACTTCATTAGAACAGAAAGAAGACATATATTGCGACATGGTAACATTTTATTTACTTTCATCAGTCGCAAACGTAAAACATACCAGTTATATACATCATACAGACAAGGACAGACAGGGATTAGACACGCCTACAAACGTACCAAGTATTATGTAATCACGACCATGACAACCCGATAGTTGTCAATTTGTTCTGCCTATGTAAACGTCACTGCAACTGCAAGTGAACTGTTAAACAACATGGGAGGCAGAAGAGTTTGGCAAACTACATTCGCGATTGCGGAGAACAGGTCCTCTGGTGGTTCGAAATAAGCGCAAACACGCAGCCGCATACAACCATCTCAGCGAGGCGCTGAACACACTCCGAAATGGTTGAAAAAATAGATGACGCACCAGCCTCAACTTGTTACAATGACCGCCTGAAACCCAACGTTATCGATTGCTAAACACCTCATGACAACATGTCACCAAGTTGACCCATCAAACTCATTTAAAATATTGTTGCGCAATCAAAACCCGAAGCTATTAGCTTTCTGTGAAATGATGCTCATCCGAACTTACTAGTGGTTGAGACAATTTATCGGGTTGCCACGGTCGTGATTACATAATAATTAGTGTGTTTGTAGGCGTGTCTAGTCCCTGCTTGCCCTTATTTGTGTGACCTATATAACTGGCATGTTTTACGTTTGCGACTGATGAGAGTAAATGAAATGTTACCATATCGCAATACATGTCTTCTTTCTCCTCTGACGAAACATAAGAAGGCTGCAAACTGCTGCTTTGTTGACTAAAACAATACTTTGGGATACTGGAGTACAATAGTATATATAACTTTATTGTTGGCGTTGTAATTTTCACGACGTGTTGCTCTATTAAAACATAGTACTAACACATCTTTTGTTGAAACCAGCAGAAAACATTCAGCGTTTTCCTCTTTTCTCACTTTCCGTAAGCTTTCGAATTTTTAGTATTCAAATAATCAAAATAAATGAAACTGAATCAAAACTAACCAATTCATTAAGCTACACTCAATTTTAAGCTTTGTTAGATTGAACGATTAGTCCCTAATTATATGAGTGTTCTGTTGTTGCATAGGTAGGATGGTGCAGCCTAACGGCAACATTCATATTATTGGTTCACGTCATGTACACCAAATGCATTCTGATGGAAATATGGATTGTATTCGAGTGATTAATCTAGCTTACCCGCAGCTGCACTGAGTGCCTCACCATTGCGATTATCGTGCTGTTGTCCATTAAGTCCATTTGCGTGAGCGACCGCCCTGGGTGAGTTAACTTGGCAATGCGTACAAAATCATAAAAGAATGATGAGAGAAATAATGGAAAATATAAAACAGATCTTTAAGAAATGGAGACGAATATTCTTTGCATCATCGTCATTTAAAATAACTACTGGTTGATATAAGAAGTATACCTCTTGTGCAGCCATTACATGAAAAATAAATCATAGTCTAAATCACTTGATACTGACTAGTCAGTATGGAATACTGCCAGTGTTTGTCCCCAGAGTGTTTTATTCCAAAATCTTAGTTTCCAAAACTTCTGTGTCTGTAATCAAGCAGTCGAAAGCTGAAAGCTATGAATACTTAGTTTACAAACTACTGTAGTACAAGTGAGATTAAAGTACATTGTCAGTGAAGTCTTTCCTTACAGATTTAACATGCTTCACCTCAGTAACTGTCTCTACTTTATTGATAACTCAGTGAAGCAACAATACTAGCTTTCATATCGTTGAATCATAATAGATCCAACCTTACAAAACAGCAGAAGGTGGACAGTCACAAGATGCTGAAGTCGTCGGATGAGCACTGAACTAATCTTTTCATCTCCGACTGGCTGCTTCCATCTAACTTTGTCAGATCGACAGCCGACGTTCATCTTCTTAGGACCAATTAGTTAGGAAGCCAGATAAACACAGTGTGTGGTGCAGCGGGTTTCTACTCTGTACATCCATCTTCCAAATAGGTGGTATTATGGTCAACCGATGTCTTGCATACTACACTAACACGTTCCTAAATGGGGGAACAGTGTGGTATTGGCAGTATGTAATTTCAACTTGCGTTGCAGTTGTCGACAACCTCCGATATGGTGAGATAACCTGATTGCAAACTAATCATTGACAGATAACGGCCAGTAACTGGAACTGTTGAAATAAAAATCAAAGTTAGTCGTTCACTTATGACGGTTTTGCCAAGCGAGTAAAACCGGCCTTACAACCGCAATACGCACGGATAGCGTTTGCTGGGAGGAAACCGTGGGCCGACTGAAAGCAGGTGGTCTAAGTATGGCACAACAAATAGACCTGGTTGTCGACCGACCTATTGTTATTGTTATCATCACTGTTAATAATTCATCCACACCTCATTAGTGTAGATAGCTCACAGCCCACCTCGGATTGCCAGTTTGTACGCATTACGACTGTAGGGACTCGAAGTGATGTTCATACAACTTCATGGTGGTCACTAAGAAAACCAACGCACCACAATCAGTCTCCTCCCTATTGAGCTTGGTTGATAAGAACCGATGAGAGCAACAAAAAGGATTGTTGGCTGCAATCTCAATCAGATTATTTTTATTTGATTGATCCAAGCGATAGTGAAACCGGTGGTGCAGTATTGATCTGAGGGCGAACAACAAAAAGGAAGCATTACAAACATCATTTCTAGTCCTTGATGATAATCTGAATTTAACCGTGTCACTCCAGACTGATGGGGGGCAAAGCAACTAATCAATCAACCACAGGTAAATTCCACTGTCAAAAACAATGCGTGCAGAACTGACGGCCCAGCGGATAACAGCTTTGACACGTAATGCGAAGGGTTGCCGATCCAATTCTCCTTCGAATTACTTCAATCTAATTGGTCCAAGCAGGGACGAAATCGGTCGCGCAGTGTCAGTTTTAGGATGAGTATCAAAATCTGCCATAGATCTAGTCACACTTTACTTAGAATCAGGTAAAAGGGCAGACCGGGCTACTCGGCAGTTCGGCAACCGACATCTTGGTGAGTGATAGGTAAATAGGACATCCCTGCTAAAATCTATTGAAAAGTACATCACAATGTACAAGGACACCAACGTTTCTCACTAGCTTAAAAGTGATGGAGGCGATAAAAAATTACTCTGTTAATCTTGGATGTGAATCACGTTTAGATATGGAGATGCTACTCAGCTGGATCTCACCGAATAGGCATTTGTACATAATCAAATTTCTTACTTCGGTTACGATTTATAGGCATAAAATAGTAAGATTTTGCTTCTTGGTTATAACTACTTGTGCCTATAAACAGTAGTTTAGAGTCAACAAGAATGGATTTTATGGTATAGCGACTTGGCTTTCTAAAACATGCTGAGTGCTTGAGCGTCATTGTATCTGAGGGTGATATGGATGCAAAACTTGGTCACATTACTGTGCTTGCCCACCATTGCCAAGTTTAGTGTTATGTTTTGACCGCTATCAGCTTGAACACTGGGTAACTTCTATAACTAATATCGGGTCTAGTGACCGCGACCTCCGCATTCATATTTGGTTTTGATAACAATAAAAACATGATATTTTCTTCTTTTCAGTCTTTACTCGGCGGAGGTGCTGTGACTGCACCTGCAATCCACGTCAATGGATACGCCGCTGATAGCTTCACGAACTTCTGCTACTTTGGTAGCAATCTGCCCATCGATCTGTCCGTGGGTCGCGAGTTATGTGTTCGTGTGATGAAAGCTTGCACTGCTTTCGGACGTCTTGGAAAACGTACCGGGAAAAATCACAGCCTGATGGCTAGTAAGCTACTCGTTTACCACCTGATGGCGTTGTCTACGCTGCTTTACGGCAGTGAAACTTGAACACTGTATTAACGGAATGTCCACTATATGAGCCATTTTCATTTGCAATGCTTAAGACACATCCTGCTTGTTTGATGGTCGAACAATGCTCCAAACTGTGAGGCACTGCGGTGAGCGGACAGGGACAAGATATAAGCTATGTTGATGGTAAATCAGCCTCGTTAGCTAGGACATATCAGAGTAATAGAAGACGACCGGATTCCGAAGCAGCTGCTTTAAAGACAGGTGAAAGCAAGTGGGCGAATTATAGATGGTCACAAACAGAGAGACAAGGATGTCATTCAGTTGGGTCTTTTGCGTTGTAATACTGACTTCACAGATTGCGTTAAATTAGTCTTGAACAAGACGGTGTGATGGAATACGATCCAAACCTTTGTCCGAATGTACAATGAACAACATTTGCACGGCCGTGAAGTGAAACGCGCGGTAGGTAGAGAAACCACAGATGTCATAGGTCGTGGTGACAAAACTGTATGGTGTTGTGATGAATGCAGACATGATTGTGCTGGCCATCTCGAACTATTAGTTCATCTAAGTTCTTACGGTACACTGACAACGAAGAGACAACGAGTACCATCGGCGCAAGAAAGACATGTCAGTGTTACCCATTTTTCGGTCGTGTCAACCAACGATCACCGTCGTTTGTTAAAGCATTTGCTTTCCCTTCCAAACGGTTTTGTGTTACTGATGACCTGTGGCGAAAATTGCCAAACAGTAAACCGCATCGTGTGACTTCTATTTTCTGTTTCCAACATAGTGAATAATTGGAACCTTCGTACCTCTTTAAATAAAACAAATCCGTAAACTGAATTTTATGAAACACGACGAACTCCTTTCTTATAACATGTTAACCTTGTGGAGTTTGTCAACCTTAACGTTTGATGTGTGTGGAAAAAGGAAGTTCGATTACGCAATCATCGGACAGCATGATGACAAACAGCGGAAAATGTTGCACATCACTGAATGCAGGGAATCATTCGACTGCGAAATATGTGAGTGTTAAAATAACGAACATTTGTGAATCCGGTCACAAATGCTTGTAAATGTACGCGGAGGCTGTTTGAATCATGCACCGCCATTTGACTAGCTTGAAGTGTGACTCATATTTTTATCATAGTGAACTTCAGAATTTTGTGGAATTAAAGCATCAAAGGTGGGTGTTTGTGCATATCTTTCAGCAGTTGCTCAAACATAAATCCAGCAATGTCAAGCTTTCTGATCTTATCAATCACTGAATCGGAGAAGATAGCTTCAGGTTTTCAGGCTAACAGCAGGAGGATCATGCCAAGTTAAAATCGTTTAATCCATGTACCGTGTAAATCGGATGATAAGTGACTGGCACAACAGTAGTCAAAATGGTAGAAGTCAATTTTGTTAAGAAAGACAGGGTACACTACAATTGTATTAGGCCATAGTGAAGTCACATCAAACATATTCAACTGACAGCTAAACAGAGACCAGGTGGCGTTACAGTTCTCCTGCTCGTCTCTCTAGTACATTCCTACAAATCGTCTGTTGTGCATGTCTGCCGGTTTTTGATGATTGTTTTTCGACTAATGTGACCGTTTATGCCATGCTGCAAGTCAATGTACAGATAATTTCAGAAAAACTTGGGAACAGTCGGCAAGTAAATTTGTTTGCCTTGTCAATTCTGACCCAGATATCTCTAACCACTTAGTATTATATACTATTACATAGATTATACATTACTGTAAGCCTCTGTATCAAGAGTAGGAGGTTACCTGTGAGGTAGACCGCTCATGCATTCCTGAACGATTTTGAGCATATACCAGACAGTGTGCTAATTTCCTTCTTCAGTTTGTATTTTTTACATCTGAAAGTCTTCCACTTACACACAAAGACCACCAAACAAACCGTAATATCCGAGACGAAATACCCGAGACAAATACTGGCCTTTCCATAACTTCTGAGCAAATAAATCAGCCAACCACTTAACTGGTAGTCTCAGTGACTGAGACATGGGAAAAGAAATGTCTAGGTTCGTCTGCTCACATATAGAAAAAAATGTAAAGATCCCATGGTTATTTTGAAGGGGTTAAGACAATTTCACATAAACAAACAGAACTTCATATTTCTTTAAACCCAATTAGCAATTTCGTAGAAGTTAACCAGCCACTTCTCATTAATTTGATATTAAACACTTATGGTTATTATGAACTATCAACCTTAGGGTGGAGTAAACAACAGAGGTTAACCTAAACATCGTAATTGTTAGTGTGCGAAAAGACAGTAGATGGTTTAGAAACCGTCGTCTATTCTCTTTCATCAGTCTGCCAGAAGCAATCACTTGTGCTAGAAAAAATGTGTTACAACAAACGGTAAACTTACGTGACTTCAACTCTTTAGAAACTGCATTGTTATGGTTACATTTCGCCACTGTGCATTTGTGCTTCTGTATTTCATCTGAAATGACAAATTAAGGTGAGCTAAGTTAAGCGAGATTGTTGGTGAATTCTAAAAGACCAGAGTTACTAGTGCCAATGGCGACAGGCAGAAATACACAGAAGATCAAGTGTTCAAAACTGGTTTTGCCAAATGTAGACCGGACCAATTCTTCCAACTAGTCGGCAAGAAAAACGACGCTGAATATATGTTGCAACACATAATTGCTATTGTTTACTTCGTCATGTAGTTCATGGTTATCGGCTGATGAGCCTTCAAATGAGAGATATTTCGGCCACCTTTAGAATTGCCATGAATCTACCTCCCTTTGGTCTTGGTATCCCAGTGTGTCCTCACAACACCCCTATTACGAAGATGTATATTGGGCCACGACGTGCGATTAATTTGGGTTGATTTGGGGAAACGTGTTGATCAACCTGATCAATAGATGGTTGACTCATGACGGCCAACGCATCAACGCATCCTAGTGAGCATGGTTTGATGTTTTTATCCCAAATAAGAAACTTCTAAGCATTCGTTGCACATACTTTGAGAACATTTACATCCAGAGGGAGCGGATGAATAGCAAGTGAAATTTCCAGGTCACTTTAATTTGACGGTCCAGATTAAAATCGGATAATCAGTACACGGCACGATATTGCCGATCGCGTTGTTTGAAACTGACAAACTTGCATTTTATTGCATGGTGTCACCCAGTTTGTGTAAGAACATTAAAAACGATGACGATGTGAAATGAATGACCATTGTTAGCCTCATAACATTGTAACACGCCACCTAACTAGGCTCTAGCTAGTAGAAGCTATTGTTTGTCATTCAAAAAATTGTTTGATATCTAACCACTCGTTCAATATGAATGTGTTACGAATGGGTTTAGCAGTAGGAACTGCAAGAATGATGCCAGCTAAAAACAGCGGTTGTGGTGGAAGTAACTCATCAAATCTGTCTACTCTAATGTAATATAGGAATTTCAGTCATAATAAATGGTCGACCAGCGAGTGCAGTGAGAAATAGCGGACATTCGGAAACTCAGATGCACAAGGGGTTTGTCGGTGATTCGTCTAAACCGCGTTATTCACTTAGGATAAACAGCACATTCCATAATGCGGGAGAAGAATATGAAATGACTTCATGTAAGTGTTGCTTCAAGTCATACACGCAGATGTCGGTTCATGAAGTGAGGTCAGTGGTATTGCATAGCATCAGATCCAATGAAAATTCACCGTTCTTTTAGGTGACCAAGCAAACCAAATATGGCAAATTTATTTATCTTGTTATGAACTCGATAGCGCCTATCGTAAAGTTCTGGTGAGAATTCTGATTTTGGTTTACAGGTTTACACCGGCAACACTATCAGAACTCGCTTGGGTAACCACCATATAAGAACAAACTGAATCGGATTGAACCTTGAAATATGTTGCCATATACAGCCACTTCACTAAACTGTTCATTGGCAAATTCATGAAAAGAAGCTATCCGGAAGCAGGCGGACCGTAGTCAAAAGCATTGATAAACTTACAGAGTACAGAAGTGTTTGAGTTAATATAACTAACTTATATAGTTTAATACTCCCCTAGAGGAAAGTTACTGGAAGTCATTTTGACCTAACAAAATTGTTTTTTTTTAAAGAGTTGATACAAAAACGGCAGTTTACTGGAGCAAAACATGCTATCATTCGAGAACACTGATAATCCGAGTGTCAGAAGAGTCCTTTGCATAATGATAATCACAAACATGTTTGTGAAGAAACTGCATGATTGTCTACTCTGGTATTTCTTGTCCATTCCATCGACAAAACTCACCATATGTTTTTTTCCGAATACACCCCCAAGTCTGTAGTCTAGCTATAGGCCCCAATATTCATGTAAAACTATACAATTCGGGGAAACTTAATAAGCCTTGGTTGTCGATAGCACAAGCAGTGCACGCTTATAAGTTCATGGACCCTAGCCCAAATATACACAGGGATTATATACTTAGCGTGCCAGTTAATGTAACCTGTGAGTTAGCACCTAATACGACGTTAGACATTCGGGTAGTTCGATCCATGTTGACCACTAAAAACATGAACTGGGAATGCCATTTTACCAGCAGTGCAATTACAAAAGTATGTTTGTATACCTTACATTCTAGTTTTACGAGAGACAATTCAATCGGTACATTTATAGCCAAGGAAGGTGTGAAGCGATATACTGTACAGTTTGTGTAATCATGCAATTTCTAATAGATACGGTCGATTTAAACACATCAATAAAATGTTCACCCGCTTGGTGATTTTGTTTTGACAGGTTTACATTTTTGGCGAACTATATGGGAACTTAGAACTCGATCAAACGGACATCGAACAAACATCTTGTAATCTCTCGTGTTTGGAAATGATCAGAAATTCTATGATCACTGTTCACGGAATTTACTTTAAAAATACTGAGGTAACTAAACAACGGTGTTGAGCAACACAACAGCCCTTAGTCACAAGTCAATAAAAGAAAAACCACATTCACTATCAAGGAGATAGCAGTTTTCTTATGTTTGATACACAGCAGACGGTGGAGTAGCTATCATACTTACTTGCACTGATGGCCGGATAGACTGATCTTTTTCGCTGTTGCAGACTGTGATTCTTCCATTCGCTTCCAAACGCTTGACCCCCTACTAAACTAAACTGACAGATTTTACCAATAACGATAGAATACATACGTCGAGAAATGTTAAGATTTCGTTTACGCGCTTCAGTCACGAACGTAAAACATCAAAATATCCACTGCAGAACACATCATGGAAACAGGTCACGTTGTTGATCACACCAACTCGTTCCAAGTATTGTTGCGTAATCGCAATCCGAAATTGCTTACTTTCTTTCAGGCAGTGTTAATCAATACTCGCCGTCCAGTCTTGTGTATGCACGAAGTGTTGACTCACGCAGTTTGTCTGCCCTGGAACTGCTAACAGTCCTTGTTTCATGTGAACCCAATCATCGATTGCTTCCATTGTTGTCGCTGTCCTTATGTCCCATATATTCTAATTTTTTATGTTTTCAACTGAAGAGAGTAAACGAACTGTTAACATTTCACTACTTGTATCTTCTGTCGTTACTGGCCAACCGGATCAAGGGTACTCGGCGTTTTAAACTGGATTTTACCGAGTTTAGTTCCTTTCAGGTTTTAGCACACCCTCGATCGGTTATAGTCAGCACTTCGAAAGTAGTCGCAACCACCAAATATATGATCACAACAAGTCCAACTATCTTTAGCTTGGTGTACTTGCTCATGTTTAGTCTGTCGAAAGTACTGCCAAATTTGTAACTGCTTGCTCTGGTCTGAAGCAGAATATTTCAAACTACTGAACTACTGGCCACGAACAAGCTGCCTTGAAATTATGGAATATCAATCGATATCAAGAAGTGTACAATAAATTTTATATAACTAAATTCAACTCACTGGTTTGTCCAACGGATGAATTGTGTGCAAACCTGTGACTAACTTCGGAACTACTTGATGTTTCTCGAATGACTGTGAAACGTAAATAGCAAAGAGAAGGGAGATAATGTCGTCAAAGTCCGATAACCTAATGCAAAGTTTGTGACTCAATTTACCGTTTGGTAAGCATTAAATCAGAAATGATAGATAACGCAAAATGGGTTTAAGAACACTTTTGAGACCCAACTTCATTGCAAATGCATTTTACGATTTTCTGAAATGAACAAAGAATGTGATCGAAACGGTTTTGCTGACGGCACCAGATGGAGTTCAACTACTATCCTATAACCATTCCAACGCGATTTCCAGGAGTAACTCTGGGAATCGCGTTGCAGTAATACTAAACGTTACGTCAACAAGTGTCATGGTACAGGGTAAATGTAAATTCAAGGGACCCGTATAACTGCAAGAGTTCTCCTCAGATTTTATGTCAATTGAAGTAATAATTCCGACAGAACGGAGCCTGATTTTTAGATCTCGATTAAACTTAATACTCGGCCTTGTTAATATGCCTAAACAATTAGCGTCAAGGTTAACTATCGGCCGCGCAAAGCGGCACCTGCGGTTTTTACTACCCAAGATTTTCAAAGCCAGCTACATCACTGACAACTTTACAGCACAACATTATTCGCGCAATGAACCCGGCTAGCTGTTATCGCCACTATTGTCAACTGCACGAGATCTGAAACAGCTCAACTGAAATGATTTGTCCAAACTTTCTGTTTTTTCAGATAAAACCATATCGACTACCAGTGAACTCCAGCATGAGAAGTGAGCATTTCCCTAACAGAACACAATAACTATTCAGCATGAGGAACATATTGCAATCAATCAGTGTGGACAGGACAAACATACTAAAACAGTTGTGGTCGCTTTTATTTAGCAGAATTAAGGGCACTAGAGTGTAAACATGTTTACTCAGGCAGTGCAAACTAAACAAAACTACGTGTGTAAAGTGCCCTTGAAAGTGTTCTCAAAATAGGAGGTTACCTTCGGACGTATTTTTTCCACTGGTAATAGGTAGAGCCCCGTTTTGCGCAACAAAATATTCACAGGCTATATAGACGAATAGAACTGAATATAAAATCTATGAATATTCCTGTTAGCTGAAAAGCAATATGTTTGCTTACACGTAATTTCATTTCGTTTTTGAAAAATTCCAGTGATCATGCAATTCGTATATTTAACCATTTCAATATCTGTGTCCCCGCGAATCATAACCGTGTGAAAAGTCGATTAACTAAGTACCTAAATGAACCTCGGTTTCAGTACATTTTGCTCTGTGTTCCGTCCTAGATGATACACACTTTTAACGAATAAAGTCCAACGGTTACGTTCACATTGGAATCGGTTGAATACGATTTTTTTGGTTTAAAGGACTTGTTTGAGGAGTTGGCTGTGTATTCCTTCTAGTACTTGTACTATTTAGATTGTGGATTAAGCGTGGTAACGACCACAAAAGTTGTCTTTCATTTACCAGAAGGAATTGAGTAAGCTTCTATAAAATTTACAGTGAAGTCAATGTGTAATGCTTGATACACAACAAAACCATTGTGGAACGTTTTATCCATTCGTATTTGTAGACGCTCAAATTATATCACACCACTCATGCAATATGCCTAAAAGATAAGTGGGATAAATCGTTTGATTCATAAGAAAGAAAGAAACCTGATTCCAGCGATAGTTATGCACGACCCTCAAGACTGACTGTTTGAACCATCCAGTCATTTCTTGTTCCACTCGAGGGGCGAGTTTGTTCAAGTAGGACGGAATGGAGTGCAAGACCAACCTCAGATGATCCAATTCACTTCTGATGAAACTGAACCGAATATTGACAACACCTGTTCACCAAAGAATTCAGAAATAAACGAATCACTGCAAAAGTCTGATGTCAGACGATACTGCTGTTCAGTTCAACACAAGAGAGTTTTATCGGCTTGTGCAAATGACGTTTAGACTCTTATATCCAAACGAAGCGTCGTCAAACTCTTTAGGATGAATCAGCGGTGGGCGAAAATTATCCCTGATAAGAAATGGGGTTAATAACAACAGGGTGTTGAAATTATGATAACATAAATTAAATAAATTAATTTCATCAGAGCAGAAAGAAGACATATGTTGCGATATGTTAACATTTCGTTTACTCTCATCAGTCGCAAACGTAAAACATTCAGTTATATACATCATACAGATAAGGGTAGACAGGGATTAGACACGCATACAAGCAAACCAATTATTATGTAATCACGACCATGGCAATCCAATAGGTTGTCTCAACCACTTTTGTGCACACAGCGTCGGCTGGTAAGTTCGGATTAGCATCGCTTCACAGAAAGCTAACAACTTCGGGTTTCGACTGCTCAACAATATTTTGAATGAGTTAACTGGGTCAACTTGGTGACCTGTTGTCATGAGATGTTTAGCAATCGATGAGGTTGGATTGCGAGCCGTCAGTGCACCTAATTGAGAGTGATGAGTCATCTGTTGTTTCAACCACTTCGGGATGTGTTCGGCGACTCGCTGTGATAGTTGTCGATCTGTTCTGCCTATGTAAACGTCACGCAACTGCAAGTGAACTGGTACACAATGTGGGAGCAATGCTAATCCGAACTTACCAGCCGACGCTGTGTGCACAAAAGTGGTTGAGACAACCTATTGGATTGCCATGGTCGTGATTACATAATAATTGGTTTGCTTGTATGCGTGTCTAATCCCTGTCTACCCTTATCTGTACGATGTATATAACTGAATGTTTTACGTTTG
Source organism: Paragonimus heterotremus (assembly GCA_013368495.1). Taxonomy (NCBI): domain Eukaryota; kingdom Metazoa; phylum Platyhelminthes; class Trematoda; order Plagiorchiida; family Troglotrematidae; genus Paragonimus; species Paragonimus heterotremus. Next base: position 22,408 of record LUCH01003038.1, on the reverse strand, counting down.
CGACTGATGAGAGTAAACGAAATGTTAACATATCGCAACATATGTCTTCTTTCTGCTCTGATGAAGTGGTTAAAGGGAACTCAGTGTTTTAAATAAATTAATGCCATGCTTGATTCTGTGTGACACAGAAGCGCGTGACAAGTTGACGTCACACAAATGGGCGTCAGTCACTTTTTGTTTAACTATTTCATTTGTTCAAAAGAATTACTAAGATATATATATATATATACGTAATAGTTGCCTTCTAACGCCAACATAACTGGTAAATAGTGATGGTTTCTATATCCAAGCTTTCCGACAAACAGTTTAGCTAGTTACTATTGTGAGTACACACTTAAATTGGGGTCTTGAAGCGTGATGTATCTGTGAAATGAATCTACGTTTCTAACACTGTTAATCAATTGACGGACCGGTCACGCGATTCAACCTTCATCGTGGTTCACTGCTGTTAAAGCAAATAAACACCTCCGTGGTTTGAAATAAATCACGAGGAGAAGAGAGAACCAGAGCATGGGTTTCGCTCGATGAGCAAACTATAGGATATTGCACCATTAGTTGCCTGCCTGAGAGTATGATAGGACAAATTTCTCCCATCTAAATAGAGTAGGATAGAAGTGGAAAATAAAGTTTTCAAACCAGGCTAACTTTTAAACGTTTCAATATTCGTTGTCTTGGTGTAACGGTCATGTAAGTGTTCAACATCGACTGACCAGTAATTTTATCCTACCTGGTACCTTCATGTTAAGTAGGCTCAAGAGATGCAATCAGACAAAAATTAGTTGCACTCATAGGGTTGGAAGTCGCACTACCGATCGCGTATGAGACTTCAGATAGTAAAGTATAACCCAATGAATTCAAGGCAGGCTTATTTTCAGAGATGTGCTACTGTTGTCCTTCAAATAAAGCAAAAAAGCTAAAAAAGTACCCGCAGACAAAAGTGCAGTCCAATCGCTCAACAGCTAACCATGGCTGTCCGTATATTATATAATACGGTTGCAGCAGTCTCGATGTTGTTCGAAACTGTTATGTAGTTTTGAATTTTTCCACTACTCAAAAGATTGACCAAAATCAGACATCAATATTTTATTCCCCTTGCCTTCGGGCTAGGTAAGCTTGTGATAGACGAGTGGGTCAAGGTCTTGCAGACCAGAATTTTGAGTCAGAGCCTGATCCTCAGGTTCATAGAGTCTACTCCTTGTCGAGCTCTAAACGATCAGGAAGAATAGGAGCTCATGGTTCTCCCGACAGTAGCAGTATTGACCAGTTCTATTATGGTCAAGTTTTCCGTCTACCTCGAAACTTTGGACAGTTGTTTTCTAAGGTCAGGATAAGTGATAAACACTTGCGTCTTCAGTGTCCACACTTGGATAAGGTGATCAACCATTTAGTTTCCAAGTACACCTTTAACTCTGAAGTCTACTAAATGCCTTCTCAGAGGCGTGAATCTGACATTCTCAAAGCATCAGTAGTCACCAAAGTTCACCACTAGATTATTCATGATCGAAGTGCTCCATCAGTTGGATCTCGTAGTCAGGTTGTGCAGTTTATATTCAACTAGATTCCAGTGAGCAGTCGTCTATGTGCATCATATTCAGTGCATAGAGTAAGATCTGTCATGGCGAATGAAAAAAAACGTTATTTTTAAACTAGCACACATTTCACCAGACATCTGTTTGGATGCCACCAACAGGATGCTCTACGATATCCTCATTTGATAACTGAGGCAGACAGAACACTGAGACAGCGTCATACTACCCGGGGACTTGAATGCTGAACTTAGTCATCCGTCTCCAGATAAGAAGCAGCTGGATGGTATGATTGGTGTCCGAGCACGGTACATTGACAATCGCTATAGGCAACTATTACTAAGTGAATCCGATGGCCTCTGTATTTCCAGCACCCCAACTGAATACATAAGAAGCGATGTGGCAAACGGAGGCAGTCTTATGCATCACAACTATGGACAAAAATAGAAAACATATCAGTCAGCTGGAGGCGGCGCATACTGTTAAAGACTGCCGTTCATTTTGTAACAACCATCTGGACTCTGGTAATGCTAATGTATTTGTCGGTTTTACACTGTCACTTACTCGGTGGTCATGCGTTCGTAAATGAAAGGTACCCAACAGGCATTTGAGTGGGGACTGCAAGGAAAGGTTACAAAGAAGTACTGGCGAACAAATTGCCGAGTTCGAGTCAGGTGCCAGAAACCAATATCTGGAAATGGATCGCTGCAGCTATGAAGGCTTACTGTGAAGCGCCGTTTTCCAAAGAACCTGCCAAGTTGCGACAGATTTCTGTCACGCCGACAAACCACAGGATCAAGCATCACTCAATTCCACCTGGTTTTGAATACGATTGTAATCAGAACCAGAAATTAAACGTAAACTAACAAAAAGTTTGTGGGAAAATGGTGAACGTTACTTGGAGCAAGCCGTTGTATCTGGGAAAATCTTAGTTATTTCTCCTGACTCGCGGCTGTATTTGACGGCGAATCGACGTAGGTGAGATTGTATGTAAAAAGATATATTTTCGTCAGCTTGACAAGTAGGGTAAAAATACTGATGAACAGTTCGGGCAAACAAAACCGAATCAAATATAACACCAAATAGTCAGTTCCTGTGTTATAGACGGTCCCCTGTCGGAGGCGTGTAGTTGTGGAGATCATGTTACTGAAGTATAACAAGAATCCTAGGTCATGCCTCACTCCTAATCGTTTCAAGGGTCGTAAAGATCGGTTATTTACAAAGCCGACCAAACTCCGTCAAACTGTTTGGACAACTGAAAATGTATCTGGTGGTTGGTACTCTTGAGAGGTTACAGAAAGGGTGCAATGTGTACTTGACAGCCACAGAGGAAGTATCCGGTGCATTCAAATTACCCACTGGTCTTATAACAGATCGACTAACTAAACCCAGGGTCAGTAGGAAGTGTGAGGAACAGGTGGGATTCCGATAAAGGTCGATTGACCACAGTTTTACCTTGTGATGGGACCTGGAACATCAAAGCATTTTGAGACAGGCGATGAAGGCGAACCGAAAATTGTCTTCGACTCAGATGCCCGTAAAGCTTTCTGTAACCGTCTCTTCCGCAAAGTAGTCCAGGAAAAATTCGTGAGTCTGTTAGGATCGTCGTGTGCACACTCTGTAAGCAGGGTGAGTTAACAGACAACCGTCTGGTATGCACACCGTTTCCACTGGCGTTGGCCAGAGATGCCCGGTCCCTTCCTTCTTATCCAGTTCTGTTATGAACGATGTGTTGGCAGAGTTGCTCGAACGGTTCAGTAAGTCTCGTGAGGAGTTTCTTCCTGGCATCAACATGACTTATGTAGAACATACGGATGATAGTGCGCTATCTATCCTGTTGAAGATCATACTGAACAAGGTAAACAACCAAGCTGGCTCATATGGCCTAGTTGAGTCGTTGTTTCATGACTTGACTATTGCCTTTCTCACTGGTCCTTATTGTCAGCAGTCCGTTTGTAACAGTGATACATATCAAGGTAGCATAGACTTTTCAGCATGTAATATTGCGTCGAAATGACCTCCTGGTGTCGTCAAAGGGAATAGTGCATAATGCTTCCGTACGTCCTTTCTTATCCTGTGGTTGAGAAACATGACCCGTTCTCGACGAAGATAGGAATAAACTTGGTGTGTGAATAGTGTTACCTCCAACTATGAGTGGGATCATTGCGTGGGCAAAACCGCCGTTCACCAAAGTGTATGTCGAAGAGCCCAATGTACGTAAAAAGCCACTTCCCACATATTGACGATTGGTACATTTACTACGCATCGAGCTTTATGCACCGAGAGCACTAGGAATTGGGTAAAACTGTATGGTGGTCAAGCGACGACTTGGTCACGAAACGTTGCATCAAGTGAATTAGATAGATGTCGCTCTCACAGCTGAGATCATCGTGATCACTCAACTCACCAGTTAAAAACGCTATCCTAAATGGAAATGTGCAGCAGTCAATAGTTTGTCTGCATCCACATGTCCAATTGTCTTTCCCGTGCACGTTTTTTATCCACCACTATTTTTTAAACGAAGTTCTCTCCTCCAAGATGTTCAATGCCAACACTGCCGTGAGCAATTGTTCGAAACACAATACGCTGTGATACCGTCGTTATGAATGGACGAACGATGTTTTTCACTATAGGTCAGGAGGGAAACGTTCAATGAACAGTCCATCACCTCCGAATAGTCGTGGATCCATTACGGAGTTGTACACAAGATCCGCAATAAACAGACGGACGCAGAGGATGTCTTTGCTCTTTTAGCAAATATACTGTCATTAATAATGCAGTTGTAGCACCTGCGCAAATGGAATAACATACAGCATGTACAGGATAGAATGCGAGTTCACACTGCAGCGTAGGTTGTTTAAACAACTGCGTGCAAGAACGCCCTAGTGACAATCATTGCACACTGTATGATAGAACGACAGTAGAAAAACCGAAGTGGTATGTCACGTGTTAAGAGGGACAACTAGTTAAGTTGCAGGCAGCGTGTGTCGGTCCAAGCAGCGACAAGTGAAATAATAAAGTAGCCATATTATCCCTCAAAAGGTAGTCACCATTTTCGTTACGAAGTTCCATTTCTAAAAAGAGACCTAACGCTGTGGTTACTGTCGGATAACGACAATGATGGTAACGGTCTTCATGCTTCTCTACATTTCGGTCAAGAAGTCACTAATGTGAACTTGTGTTGTCCGCCTTAAGCATCACCATGCACATCGTTGGCTGTAGCTTACATGACCGGAGTTTTCTGATAAACTCGCGAGGAAACTGACATTTGGACAAACATGTTTTGTAAAACTGAATACGTAACCGTCCGGTGACCAACTTGCACTTGAGACGGAGAACGTTGTCAAGATTGCTAGTAATATCTTTCGGGAATTTTCATTGAAGAAATTTGAAACAGTTCGTTCCCTTGATGAACTTGAATAAAACAATGAGAAGACGCAATTCATTTGGTGTCCTCCGGAGTAACATTTCGTACATACTGACCACACATGGACATGTGTGTAGGCAGATGAAGCCAATCGATACACACACATCGCATATATACGGACTGCCCAAGGCCCACAAACCCAATGTCGCACTTCGGCCTTTTATGTCCATGTGTAACGCACCGCGGCATAAATTAGCCCGTTGGCTAGCTGATTTGCTGGAACCAGTCAGAAAACAATCCAATAAGTACAGTCTGAAGGACAGTTTCAAACTTGCTAATTGTATAGATGGTTTAAATGTCCGAAATAAACTTAGGTGTCCATTTAACGTGACGTCCCTGTTTACTAACATTCCGTTTCAGGAAACAGTCGATAGCATTTGCGAATTTATTGTAAGAAGTAGTGCTCCGTTTCCTATCCCAGTTACCGAACTGAAATCATTATTACTTTTATGCACACATAATGTAAGGTTCAACTTCCAAACGTATAGTTTCCGACATGCGGACGGGGTTGCAATGGGCAGTCCGTTGGGTCCACTTCTAGCTAATTTCTTCATGGCCAAAGTAGAATCCACACTATCCGAAAGCTTGTCAAAACCAGTATTGTACAGACGCTACGTAAACTATATTCTAGCCATCTTTGAGAGCTCAAGTGAACCAAATAAGTTATTCTCGAAGTTGAACCAAGCCCATTTGAACTTAAAACTGACGATGGAGAACGAAGCGAATGACCGCCTTCCGTACCTGGACATTCTAGTCACTCGAAGACCAGATGACACGGTAGGGAGATCCGTCTACAGGAAACCTACCTGGACTGAACAGTACATGCATTTCGAAAGTTTCTGTGCGATGCAACATAAGAGAAGTCTAGTCAGGACGCTTTTCCAGACAGCACGGGGATTTGCACTGAAGGCAAACTACAGCTAGAGTTAGGCTTACTGACGGACATTCTGCAAGTCAACGGGTACCCTCTGCGATTTATTAAAAAGTACCGCAAAGCCGTCATCCCAACTGTGGAAGTGACGACAGTACCGAAGAAGACAATGTATATGGAACTCCCGTTTCTAGGGGACAGCTAATCAACAATGACGAGAAAGCGAATAACAGCTGCTGTATTCAAGACCTATAACGCTGCAAAGCTGT
>LUCH01003038.1:0-16215 GCA_013368495.1 Paragonimus heterotremus | reverse complement strand
AACGAGAACTCCACCAGTCGTTCCGGTCACGAACAAACACTGTACGTTTGTCACATCTCACTATCTATACAAATACTGGTGTAGCTGCAGTCTGAGCTATATAGGGAGGACAAAACGACAACCAGCTGTTCGTACTAAGCAGCATGTACCCAAATGGCTGGAGACGCAGTTAGAAACACCAGACGCCTGTATATATGTCGATGGGCGGCACCTCACATCTTCCGTTTCAAGGCACATAATACAAACAGGACACAAAGTCAAAGTTCCTGACGCGTTCTCGGTGATCTTTCGGAGCAACCGGAAACGCATACTCCAGTTTGCTGAGGCTTTGGCTATTAAGCGTGACAGTCCCCTTCTGTGTTTAAAAACAATTTGTGTAGACACTGCGGCTACCCTGGTAGGCAGCGGTCCCACAATTTTGATTTCCAGTTTTGGTGTTTGTCTGTTTAATCCCTTAAGCCATGACTTCTACTCTGTGGAATCTTGACCGGTTTGAAACTAGTTACATGTCCATGTGTGATCGGAATGTACGAAATGTTATTCCGGAAAACATCACATGAATTGCGTCTTCTCATGGTTTTATTCAAGTTCATCAAGGGGACGAACTGTTTCAGAGAAAGAACTGGCAAATGTGACCATCAAGTTAAAACACCTGTGTGTTCTTCCCCCATTAGTCTGGAACACAAGTCACGTTGAGTTACTTCTTGCAAAATTCATCTTTCTCATGTGCCAATCACAAGTAATAACTTATCTACATTGGACGTTGTTCAAAACTGACCGCAGCTGTCGCATTTCCATAGTTTCCAGACAATTCCTTTCAAAAAGAGGTGTTACATTCGAGTTTCGTTTTGTTAGGGCTCACCAGTAGTGAATATTCCTGCCGAGACCTGAACTAGAACTTTGGCGAAGATGTCAAGGAGCAATTATTGTAGCGATGAGCTTACAATATGCCTACAAAACTTATTCTGCGTTTAGTTTAGAGGTCACCTGAGTGTCACTAGGACTTAACACCCCGAGATCAACATAAACTGATATCGAGCGCACAACAGCTCGGCAGTCTTCATAACAGAAAACGCGAATGTAAAAAAAACGCTTAAGAACAGATGTATGTGCATATGTACAATCGGTAGAAAATATCAGACACGTTCAAAATGGTACGGCCCAAGAGCGTTTTCGGTCGCCAAAAGTCGAATATCAGTAAAAGTGCCTAGATTCAAGATGACGGCCAGTGACCTTTATCCCAGCATAATATTGACATCAGTCACATTACATGCAAGCGGGGAATGCGTGGCGAGTAGAGAGAAAATTAAAACCAGCCTTACAACGCGCTACCGAAATATCGCATGTAAACGCTTATCCACACTCTTTAGTGAATAACGCTTAGATTACTTGATCGTCTTGATGGAAGACACAATGACAGCCCTGTTAACTATAATCGATGACCCCAAGCTGAAATCACAGAAATCGTTGAGCAATACTTCAACCACTGGCATCACAATTCCTTAAATCTACTTGACACTCCTAGTGTATACCATCCGACTCAACTGAACATACTCAGCACTTCAGGTTTGGACGAGCTCAACGTGACCTGGAATCGCTGCCAAAATCGGAATGGAATGTGCTTCGCTCACGAAAAGTCAAAACCACAGCTCAAGATTGGCAGAAATCCGCGCCTGTGCCCATTTTTAACAGTGACATTTCAGTGAATATTCTTGCTTGCCGGGGTTGGAGAATAAATATTGTTGAGACTGTGAGTGAAGCTAATAGAAGTCGCGGTTTAAACGCCATAGTGGCGCCTATCAACCTGCTTCACTTCTAACAACGAAAATAATATGGCCGTTTTCCGACACGCTTCATTGTTTTCTAGCCTGCTGTAAGACTATGACACCTGGTGCGCCTGAGCAAAAGACGTTTGTTAGTTATCCATTTCTGACATCTGCTGGCCTTGCAACATCGCTCCTGTGTAGGGGAATAGTCAGCATCGATTTTGCTGACATGGTTAAATATCTCGTGGGTTACCTGGCATGTGGAAACCTAACTGCGTAATCCAGAGTGGTCTGGATAAGACAGAACGTTGACCCGATAATAGGTGTTTTGGGGCAAAGCATGAAACAGTTGAAGACCCAGGTAATGAAAATATTTAGAAGCTGCCGGACATGATACAAATTTGTGGGCAGTGTGGGTTGTGTGAAGAATCCATTATACTTTGAATATAGCACGTCGCTCTCTTTCCAGCTGATCCAAGTTGTATGGGACTGTGGTAATTACTGTGTTGCGTTATGATGCATGTGGTGTGAACCGCACAAATTCAAACCTATCTGCGGCATCCGTTTGGAGAACGAATAGTGCCGATAGAAAAACAGCAAAGCTCTTTACTGTATAATTTCAATAACGGATGAGTAAGCTAGGTCAACTGAGTGGTTATGAACACAACAGAATGGACCGGATTCCCAAGCGGACATCAATAGCAGACAGTGTGAATGTCTGTTGGAGTCGACAACTTTTCGCTCACTGCACAACCTCGTGTCCAGATGCCGCACCTTGACTCTTCGGTACGAACAACCTTGCCTCATTGTTGAAGAGGCAAGGCGCATTTCCACATATTCCACAGAAATAATGAGTGCTCGTATCTTCCAATTTTCCTTTATTGCCGATTGCATCTATCTTAGAAAACTATCGATCGTTGAAAATGACTCACTCTACTCAATAAGGTCAGTACAGTTCTTTAAAGTGGAACACATATTTGACTGCTTTCTCTGTTTCACTCTACAGCTTCGACATAAACGCGATGGAAAACGGTGCACAGGTTAAGTTCAGCGATGTTCCCCGAAACCGCGTCACCCATGCACCATGTCGTGCAACAGAACCAGACAATTTTGCTACGGCTACGGTTGCGGCTCAGAATCCTGCCAGACAATAGAAAGGATAACGGCAGTAGATAATAAATAGCGCCAACAACAGAGGTGCAGACCGAGAGGGAACAAATAAATCTGCTCGATGTTGAGCGAATAAACACAACTAATACTGAAGGTTACATTACCTTTTGGAATGAGGAACAAAAGGTTACAATCACTGAGCTACACTGATGTGCCAAACATGTCAGAAAGTTCAGACGTGCATAAAACAAGCTGAATGAATTAACAGGACGAATTAGCATATTGCCAACAATAGCGTAGTTGTTATTAACTAGAAATAATAAAAAGCAAACGATAGCGACTGAGTGACAACGCCAACAAATCATGATCAGTAACTTACTGACACTTCATTAATGATTAAATCTACCAATCAGTCAGTCTCAACTATTCACCTAATGACAAGTTCAGTTGCCAATGGGCGGTGAGTTGGCAGACTGTATGGACGATCGACCGGTCAGCCCAGGAACATGTGAAACAAGAGGTTATCTAGCTATCGATTCACCGCTGTCCACGAAAGCTGAATTTATTGCATTAAGAACTTGTTTGGAACGTGACGCTCCAGAACACGATACGACATTATGCGCGCTAAAATAAAACCAATGGATCAATTACTCCATACCGGACAGTAATGCTGCTACACAGCGGCGCTATCTAGCATCAAAGGAGGATAGAACAAAGATACATATCTGAACGAACAGATTAGTATCGTTGAGTGTTTACGAAAATTAACAGTTCAGTTGCAAGTCATATACGACTGAAAGATATTCATCGGTACAGGGGATACATTGAGTGGGAGGAAGAAAAATGATCGTCACAAAAACTACCAGTAAGGTATTCGTTAAGCTACACACCCTACAACGACGAAAAACAAATTGCTCACTATCTCTCGTTCACCCTTTGTTCTGTTTCCTACATTGGCACACACTTTGGATCGTAGAATACCAAAGCTAAAGGTGTTTGCGTCTATTCAACAAGCCAAACTGAACTCATTTACCGCTGCGTCCTCGACAGTGCAGTGTGATCCCCACTTGCCTCAGTTTTACTACATCAACGGCCTGTAGGCCGCAATCGTCAAGCCACTACGTTGATACCAAACAGAGTTAGTGTTTTGCGAATAGCTGAGCTTTTTCCATTGACTCGCCCAGTGAACGTTGTTTCTAAGAAACAGACAGCATATTGCGTCAACAGCCATATCAAGCTAACTAGTACGTAGAATGCTGTAAGCAATATTTTCCAATGGTCGAACTCTCACTCTTAACACATCAATTGCGATAAACGGTAGCATGCAATCTTTCCATCAGTCAAGAGTTGTCGGCCCGCAGACTTCATCGCCGACCTCTCCCTTCAAAAGTGAACCGAGTTCAACAACGTTGTCTTAATGAAATAAAGTATTTGGGTATCATTCTAAGTTCCGATGTGGTTAGCCTAACACGGTCTTTCTGTATTGACATAATCCTAACGTAAGGCGAGTGAAATTAATGTCAGGTCCCCGGAATTCGGTGGCAACCGACCGTACTGATCTCCTGGGTGTCTCAGATGGCTTTCTTGTGGAACTCCTATGAAAGTACTTAAGTGCACTTTCGGCAGAGGTCAACATTCATCCTCAAGTCATCACATTATATCAAAACATTGGGTGCTTAAAGGAAGTAGGTCCTTCCGTTGTTTTTCGTATTCTGTACTGTGTACCAAATTCACCTGCTACATATAAGGTTAACTCGTTTTACTACGACACAGAGCAAGGTGCATATCTGGCTAAAATACTCAATGACATATGATGACAACTACTATTGCTCCAACAATCAGCTATGTAAACCAGGACACAAAGGATAATCTGACAACCGACCAATTTGACGTCGCTTCAAGACACGACATCAAAAGTGGACAGCTTCCCCAACGGTCCGGTTCATCGTTCACTATAAGATCGACCAGATAACGCGACTTCACTCGTGCTGGTTCTCTTGGCTAATGATAAACCCTGATTTCTGCTATGTCCGATGAATGCGTATTCATGTACCATGACTAGAAATTGTTTACGGCATTCAGTTGAAGGTGTTTTCTCAACTACGTACAAGGGAGCTTAAAGATCCAGTTCAATTCTCATGACTATTCGAAGTCCATTAATATGAGCTTAATACGAAGGGTCTACTGGTTTCAGTTATTGCTTATTTTGTCCTCGTCTTGCTGCGTTATAAGCAGGGAACTTATTCGAATCCAGTTAGCTAAAACTAATTACCCAATAACAGTGGATCTTATGGCAGAACAAGACAAACTGACTTTGAATTGAGTATATTTCAGTGCACTTGCTCCACCTGGAAGGCTGTCAGACGCTAATTACAGTGAACACATTTTCCTGCACAGGTAAAGACGCGTGACAGACGCCTCTGTATTGTTTCGTTCTGTCACAATAATCTGTGCCAACCCTCAGTTATTTCCGCCAACAGTGGTTTTCGGTCATTCCGGACTTGGATTAACAGTTAAAACGAACGAACCACGTTGAATGAACTTGTCACCATTGGTCAAATTAAAAACTCCCAGTTAAGTCGCCGTTTATAATACACAGAAAGTAGCCTGACATGCTCTAAATTCTGGATTGGTATCACAAAAGCAGGGCAGAGTAGCTCTTACGGATATTTTTCGCAAACCTAAACCCACAGCTAAGATGAAAATACTGAAGAATAGCCTAAAATGATAGTTTATATCACACATTTGTACAAGAGACGTTTGTGCCTAATCAATGCAGGCTAACTGTCCATCCATCATCGAACAAACCAGCTAGGCAACTGTTTGAAGGGTGGCAGGTCAGAACTAGGTAATGGGCTAGACGGAGACTGGCTGTCTGAGGTTGCAGTAGTTACGCTTGTATCCTCCGAAGTCTTCTGTGAAGAATCCAAAGCATCCAGTGCAGAAGAAGGACGTTTGTTTGCAAACAAGTTCGGGAATTCAAACGAAACATTGGGTGCCTGTGAAAACCAAGAAAAGATCACGAGGATGGTTTGAAAGCTACAGAAATCAAACATAAATTTGTCACTGATATACGTGGCCATGGACAGATACCAACTCATATCAGAAACAGAGAAATAACAACGCATCCAAAATCGACCAGAACCAAACAACGTGACATCAGTAATAAGGCAAACACAACCCAAACAGAGAGTGCTGCCGACAAATAGGTGGCCTGAATGTTGTAAATCAGCTACCGGGAAGAGTAAGCGTAACGTAGACATATGGCAACATGGGCATGTCGTTGGCTCTGATGAACTTGATAACGGGAATCTAGTATTTGGTGATTGTACTGTTAGATCGAGAGATAGGCAATAACAACGAAAAACCCTAGTAGCATTGACCACAAATCGGTACACGAGACTCAAAAGACAACACTAACTCGTACGAAACAGACAGCCTTTATTTTGATTAAGACGTCAAATAAAATGATGGCATTTCCGCGAGAAGAACCGTTAAACAGGTTAATAATCCAGTTTACTTCATTACGCCAACCCCACTGATTATTCACTGAGTTGTACAGAGACTCCCAAGGGCACTGAAACAGACAACTAGCAAATGATACGAGGTACAGAAGCGAACAGCCAGAAAACCCAATACAGGGCCCATAGAATAATGCAAGTATGATCAGTGTTCACATCGCAAGCCGGTGGTTTCCATACTACAATCTACACTATATGCGGGTTACACATAGTGCACAGACCTACTCACAGAAGCAGCTGATGTAAGTACGGCTCGAAGATTAAAACATCCCACACCACTGTAGCCTGAATCAAAAACTATTTGCCCTTATTACAAAATCGAATTTCCAACATAACGTGAACCCACGTCCACCCAGTCTAAACACGTGGTTGTGGCACAGCGACCTGAAGTTCGGACAGACTCGACTGACACATTGCGGCTGGCTGATTGATCGACCAATGATAGTTTCCATCGTTTTCGACGGGGCACCTGAGTTGCGTATTTCGACGGTTTCAGCACGCCGGAGTGGACGACTCAGACGCTGGTACACAGTCAATCCGGTTTCTTTCGAATCCGGACTGCTTGAGATGCTAGTGTGAATTTATGTTATGATCCAAGTTTGACTTACTTTTATAACCACATGCAACTCTTCATTTTTACTGTAAATGTCTACAGTCGTCTCGACCCTATAACCTGTGGACAACTGGATGCTAGTCATTTCATTCCTGGGAAGTTTTATTTTACTATCACGCACAAAATATTGATTCCACCATTTGGAATTAACAAACGTACCATACCCGCCTATTGTTCTTTACTGTAGATTAATTTCCAGTATTTTAGGCAACGACTCTAAACGTGACGAGGTCTTCGAGAAATCAGTTTTATTATGCGAATTCAGATTAGGATACAGTGCTGTAATGGCGAGTAGAAACTGGCACATTAGTTCACTCGAATGGCCAACAGCAAGTTAATGACTGGCCCAGTATTGGTGCGCTCATCCGGTACAACTCCGCTACAGAAACACTTACATGACGTTCGGAAAGTGATCTCCACCTAAGAAGCAGACAAAATTATGCTATAACACCTAGCCAACTCAAGTAAGGTGAAACCTTTTCAGCCATAATGGAACGAAAGCTGCGACTAAGAGGTTGGGTTTTTTGTTCAATCCCAATCTGGGCGGATCGCTTCTCGCTAGCACCTCAACGTCGTGGAGCGATCGACGGACAATCGAAAGCTGAGGCGCGTGGAGATGTGTTCATCGCTGATTATTCTAAAAACATACTAAATCCATTCTTGGAAGAACGCAACACCTAGGATGTAAGGATTTGCAAGACAACGGAGAATCTATCTGTAAAATGGCTAGACGCAGATGATGTTGCAAACGATGTTCCGCGTACGGTTTCTTCTGTTAGCTGTCTTTATCGGATGCACATGTCCAGGTCTGTGTGTAATCCCCAGGCAGTTCAAAGCAGTGAAGACATGTCTGCATAGCCTTCAAGCCTGTCTTCAGTATGTGAACTGCTCCAATCTCAATATTATACCGAATCGATGCCGTTGAGTCTGCATAATGGTCATAATAAATGACACCCTGCCGAGGATTACGAAACGATAACCTAGTAATTCAGGTGCGTGGATCAGCTTTGATCATGTGGGTATCTCTGAATACGGTTACTACCCAGCCCACTTTGTATCGTACCGTGCAGCTTGTCTAACCAATAAGCTCGATATTAAACCGAGCAACCAGCCTCGGGAATTTCAAGTGATAAAATACAATATAAGTTTCATAATCACAAGAACAGATGATATAAACAATATACGTGAGACCAAACTGCGAAAAATAAGAACATCAGATGAATTCGAACCAGCGACAGAAACAACAAGTTCAAATGCGGTAGGCGCTCTGGCACGTGGGCTACGAAGCCACGCCAGCAATCCAGAAATGTCACATTTGTACTCAGTTATTCGCCCAACTTACGGTGTTGTATAGAATTTATCAAATGATCCGGCGGATTGGTCACTCAAACAGGATTTTTTGAACAACTGACCCTGGAACCTTCCGAACGCCACTAGCAAGCAATGAAGTCGCTACTAACAAGTAGTGTAACAGATTTCACAATTTAAATGAGACCCAATTGCGAAAAATCCGGGAGTTCACTGAATTCGAATCCGCGACAGAAACAGCATACCTAAACGCTGTATCAGCTGAGCTACCGAATCACAACCGTAGCTCAGAAATGTTACACCTGGATTTCGTAGTTCAGCTAGTAGAGCGCTTGCTGTGTTTGGACATGCGATTTCTGTCGTCTCTGGTTCGAAATCGGATTGCTTTGAAATTGGATCTCATTTGAAGTTCCTGTCGTTTCCGTCGTACCTGGTTCGAAATCGGATTGGCCTGAAATTGGATCTCATTTGAACTATGAAGTCTGTCACACTATTTACGAGCAACAGGAACAATAATCTGGGTTACAAATGGTGCTGGTCACGTGCTAATGATAGCTGAGGCTGAAGGCCGATGAAAACCGTGGAACAAAACACAGACTAACCAGGCGAACGTAGGCAATCTTCTCATACCGCTCAGGTTTCGGAGGAAACATAAAGGGTTCGGCCGCTCGTCGCATTGCCTTTTCTACCGGCTGGTCAATCGGTTCTACTAAAGCAGAATTGAGAATAGGAAGCCAAAAAAACCTACAATCATGATAGACCATCTTAACTCGAACATGCAAAACTGGCACGTTATAAATCTTTTCTAAATATTGTTGCACATCCATGGTAGTCATCCTAGAAAACAAAGAACATACCGTTAGTAACTACTTCAGACAAGACAAGAAGACGGATTACTGGGGATGAACTTTGAAAATCACGTGATCCGATGGGTTATATGGGCCTGGATAAAGCATTTTCATCCAGAATGGGGGGAGGAAGCAACGAATTTGCGGGTCGCCCGGAGTAAATTTGGGATATTCTACATGGCGTTGCCACAACGGCCTGAAATGGAAATGCATGCGAGTTCGCTTCACTTACACGTAGTAAGGAATTTTTGGTAAGCAAATCGGTCGGATAAAAATGACGGGTCGCATCACTAGAACATCATCAGTGGTAGATGATAGGCTAAAACGTGGAGGCAAAAACAAGTCAAGCGAGGTCACGACAAAATATTAGTAGGAACACAAAGTCGACTTCCAAAAATACTTCTCTTAGAAACAGAAGCATCGTTCTTCTCATTAGCGGGAAGAAGAACAAGATACGGCATGACTCATGCTCTCGACGTCAGTGTACAGAAACGGAACGGGGAAAACAATACCACGTGAAAAAACTTGATACGTAAAAACCTGAATGAGGAAAAGGAGAAGCAATATTGTCCGCAACATCAAGAACAACAATACAACAGTGGTTCACGCCGATGTTCAACTGCCACACTGATGTAGTACTAACTACGGGCATCCCTTACGCTTACGCTCAACAAGCACAATCACAACACTTATTCACATCTTCTGCTGTCTGTTTCAGCTGTCATACTCGCACTGTGAAATGTATAAAGTCTGGATTTGTGACATCTGATCGTTCTGCTCTCCGCGTCCACCAACGCATTGTTAAGTTCACTTGAATAATTGTGATAGATTTATTTGGTTCACATACAATCTCCGCAATAGATCGTTTTCTTCATCTTGAACGCTTTAACGTCGAACCTGACAATTGATACCCTTCAAAATAGTGGTGTCCTATGTCTTCCAGTTTCCTGTCATCCCCTGGGCACCTCCAGCCTAACAAACTGGATACACTCATTAAACAGACCTCGCCATCAGTCTTCGAACCTAATGTGGAATGCGAATCGTCAGAATCGTCTCTAGAGGGTTTATTTTCAATCTAAAAACGGAACCCCTGCCCAGCACCCACTAGCTATCGCCAAACAAGAAGACAGCCAATCATCTGATCATCCCAAGTAGTGCCACTAGGGTTGGGGAAAATCGTGATAACGCCATCTAAGACGCTTTAATCAATGGAATCCTATCTACTGAGATAAGGCAAAGACTTCTACAGCAAAAGTCACTGAGTTATCGAAAGCTTTTTATAAATCCAGACCAAACGGCCACTAAACAATCCCTGTATTAACACACTTCGTTGAATCCGTGGAACTCGGCACAAACCTTTATGACAGGTATACAAAATATCCCGAACCCGTCAGAAGAAACCGATAAAACAGTCGTTGCCTTCTCCCGCGCCGAGTCCCTATTGTGGGTATGATAAACATCAACGTCACAAATGCACTTATGGAAATGTCACATGCTCCGGATGTGGCAAATTTTACGTAAACAATCAGAGTGCGACCAACAGAGACTCATCATCATTATAGACAGCAATACATCAGTGGTTCACACTGACGATTAACTGCCACACAACTACAGAAGAAGAAACTATACGAGAAGAGAGTAAAAAAAAAGAAAGGGAGGGGAATGGACCTAACTACTAGGAATAGCCACATCTATATTCAAACATACAACATCAAGGCGCCTACACCTTGCGAACAAACAACCAAACTGTAAGTGAAAGTAAGGCGTCATCAGCAAGACAACTTTCCCACGGCTTTCACTGTCCCGCGTCATTAAGTGCACTCACTTCACAGACAACTCGGACAAACAACGACAACATTCACGCCACTGAGTTCGGTTAGCCGCCATCTCACCTAACGTCTCAAGCCACTGATTCTGCGAGTCGCGACGGCCCTAGCCTGGGAGACGAACCTGATCTACAGTGACTAACCCCCTCGTAAACGATTTCATTTGTCTATGCTAGATCATCATTTGTCTGTCTTGCATCTTACGCCAGTCGGCCGCAGCGTAGGCAAACAGTGCTCGACGTGGCAAACCACTAGCTGGCATTCTTAGTACATGACCTAACCATCTAAGTCTGTGCAAATGTAGTGAATGAACATAAGAACTCGTTTGACAATCAATGCCAAACACCCACCTTCTAACCTCCTCGTTGCTTAGTCGCTGCTGCCACCCGATAGGAGCGATTGAACGCAGACATCGGTGGTCAAATTCTTGAAAACGGTTCACGTCCTATATCCTGAGCGGCCAGGTTTTGTTGCCGTAAAGTAACACAGCCCTCACTGTTGTCTGATATACGTAACCCTTCAGTTTCAGGGAAATACCCCTCTGTCACCATAGGTGTCTCAGATTAGCGGACACTGCCTTAGCCTTGGAAATGTGCGCCTCTATTCCATTCCCTACACCTCCGCCGTTGATGCAGCTTACCAGGCATACAAATTGGTCAACAACCTCCATGGCTTCGTTATCTAACATTAAATCTAAGTAGTCCGCAATTTTGCAGATGCACTTTGCATTTTAACGCTGCAAAACGCATTCCGAAGTACTTAGCAGAACGCGAAATTGCGTTCAGCGTTGTTTATACTGCTTGAAAGTTGACAAACAGCAACACCTTGTCGTCAGCATAATCAAGATCAGTCAGTTTTCCACCAGGAGGAGGTCTACACAGACATCGTTCGAGTGCCGCAGACAGTCAGCTATTATTTCATTCATGACGAAACTGAACAAAAATGGTGAAAGGGGACAGCCTTGACGTACGCCGCACATGGTGCTGAAACTGTCATACAGCTCACCGTAAACCCTAACCTGAGCCGAAGTATGGGAGTAAAGCGCCGACAGTATGTTCACATACTTGATCGGTACACCCTTGCGTTTAAGCGACTCCAAAAGTGTTGATCGATCCACCGAATTGAATGCACCTTTATGGTCGAGAAATATGGCAATTGTTGGCCGGCGGTATACATGACGCTGCTCCCGAATTTGACGAGGGGTAAAAATATGATCTATACATCCCCGGCCAGGACGAAACCCTGCCTGTTCTTCTCTAATGTTTAACTCCCGAACTGCAGTGAGTCGACGAAGTATAGTGGAGGCCAGAACTCTAGAAATGACTGGGGTCAAACTAATTCCCCTATGGTTTTCGCAAGAGCTCCTGATACCTTTCTTGAATATAGGAACTATTATCGCGTGACCCCAGCACGGAGGGATGGTCTCCGTCGTCCACGTAAGTTGAAACAGCTGAGTAAAGGCCTCAACTAATACCTCTTCACCTTCTTTAAAAAGTACTGGCACTAGATCATCTGGACCAGCAGCCTTATTAGGATTGAGAGCCGAAATGCAGTTGCGAACCTCAGTCTCAGTAGATGGTTCTAAATCTATTGATCAGGGTGTTACGTCACAAGTTTGTGGCAGCAACACAATGGAAGCAGCAGGCCGGCCAAGTTGACTCCCAAAGTGTTCCGCTCAACGCTATAATCTTCTAGACTTACCATAAATTAGTGCGCCATCTGCCCCGCTGATAGGTTCACTGATAGACGGTCGCTTGGGACCAGTAGCAAGGATCAGCTTAAAGAGTTTGCCGGTGTTAACGAAGGCAAAAGCGGTCTTCCACTAACCAAACCTCACGATCAGCTTTTAGACTACGCTTGAATTTCCTACGGATATCTCTTCTAGACTTGCTATGTGAACTACCAGGAGGAATGTTCCGTCTGGCTTCTAACAACTCCAAGGATTTTTCCACAATCCAATATCTGTTCGATCCACGAACCCCAGGCCGAATGATACAGTACCTGCCCACCGAATGGCCTGTGAAATTTCAGTCCAACAGCTTTCAGGATCTTCGGAGTAAGTACCACTAAAGCAGTTTTCTAAGCTGGTGTGGTACTTATGTTTTACCGATGGTAAGGCCAGTTTCTCAACAGCTAATCGTTGCTGCCGGTGGGGTCAGTGTCTAGCAGAAGTAAGAACAAAACGACAGCGTACCAACGCAATATCTGAATCCAAGTATGTGCTTAAATAAGAAAGACAGTCTTGAATGCAACCACACCACCCATAACTAACGGCCCTATCTGAGATCAGGCTTGATTCCGAGAAGGTGGACGTCAAGTATGGCAGTGACGTGTACGATGTCTGAAACTAGTACTGGCTAAAAACAGCTTATGCTCAGCGCACAGCTGCAACAATCGCCCGCCATTATCTGATCGATGTGACGCTATACCAAACCTGCCACCTAAACCAGATTCGACCTCATCAAGGCGACCCACCTGGACATTCATATCTCCGGCCAGAGCGACTATATCAGAGCCATGTGTCGACCGAAGCAGAGCGACTAGATCCGAGTAAAATGCGTTTTTATCGCGGACGTCACTACAGTCAGTAAGAGCGTAAGCAGACACAACGAAAAGATTTCTGAGTCTTGCGTCTAGAGTTGGTCTTAATTGAGCCTGCCAAGCGGACGGCACAAAATCTACAGTTAACAGGGATCCAGTCTACTAACGCGGCTGCAGCCGTCGTGCTGAGGACTATACCTACAGAACCAGGAAGACGGCTCAGCAGCTGATGCGCTCTCACGCTGTCCGTCCACAAGTGACCTAAAGGGACTTAATGAGTCTCCGACGTATCTCGCATGGTACGTTTTGATCGTTACAAGAACTTGCCCTCTTTCCATCGAAGAGGTGAAGAGTGTAACCTCAAGATGACAAGTATGTTGTAAGATGAAATCTCAAGTTTTCACGTGCTATGATGCTAAGTTAATTAAAGCCGCCCAGCCTTTCGAGCAGTTGAGCATTCAGTTCAGAGTCTCTCTTTCGGCAACCGTGGATAAATACCCACTTAACTTGATTACTGGATACATACGTTTCCCTATGCCCATTGAGACCAATGCGCTCGAACAGTGATCCAGTTCAACTGTCAGCTGGTCGCTATGTTCCGTGTGCCCTCGTGCATCCACTCGAACCCATGAGCTAGTCTTTTCTTCCCGAAAAGATCACAACCAACAAAACAATCCTGTATAATCACCACGACAAAAACTAGGTTGGAAATCTTAACAAAACACCGTGGAGGACAATCTAGCTTGCTCTGAAGTCGAAGGGGTTATCTACTGACTGCTGGGGGACATCCTCTCGAAGTCTTACACCCGACCCCTTCTCCTTTGTGTGCATCCACAAACGAGATTACTCATGAGCGTCTGTTTCGTTACAATCGTAGATCAACTTCTGCTGTCGCACTCCTAGTTTGGTCGTTTATGGCTGGGTAAGTAGTATTCAAAATGCATCGTCGACCATCAAAGTACGAATCCTTGTTGGAGGAAGTCAGATTGCTGCAGTGAACATGTCCGACTCGCTATTGGTGAGGAGGATATAATGTCTAAAAGGAAAAGACACTGCCCCTAACTCACCTGACTTATTTGCCCGAAATACTAAATGTAGGCATTAAAAATGAACCTATCGCCCCAACGGATCAGGTACACACTGAAAAAAGCCCACTCACTTTGAGGCACGAATCAACCCGGATCAACGACTCAAAACAATGGAAGTATCGTACCACAGAACGAACGAGGTCACCCTTACTGCTTTCGTAACGCAGACGCCTAGAAAACTCACAACGCATTTCCTTTTGTCCCATTTCTTTATTTCTTCCAGCCCGCATCTACCTAAACACACTTCCCATGGTTTCCCTTGGCGACAGAGAATGAGGCAATAATTTTGACCGTTTTTCATAGTTACGAACAACAGGAATACTTGTGACGATGTTGTTTTATTCACATCTTTGTTAACTTTTTCAGCTCTCATATTTGCACCTCGCGTATAGACAGCCAAGCTTTGAGTGAAAAAGTAGCGTCACCATCAAGTGAGCTTATTAGCGGCTTTCATCGCCTCGTATCACTGAGGGTATCCAACTCACAGACAACTCGGAAGAACAGAGACATACAGGCCAATCAGCCTAATCAGCTGCCATCTCACCCAGTCTCCAGCCACCAAAAGTGAGTTGCGTGAGCTCTAGACCGAGAGCCAAACCATACCCGCAGCGACTAACCCCTAGTGAGCGACTTGAGTTCACCCCTCCAGGTCCTCAATTACGCATTCGGCAACTTACGCCAATCCGCCGTAGCAGCGGCAGAGCACTCGGTGTGGCTGACGACTAGCTAGCTTCCTCAGGAAATCCCTCAACCGTCTAACTCAAATACTGAAAAAAGGAACTCGCCTGATACCCACTATCATATATCTGCTTCTTAACC
The DNA here is from genome assembly GCA_013368495.1 of Paragonimus heterotremus. Lineage (NCBI taxonomy): Eukaryota > Metazoa > Platyhelminthes > Trematoda > Plagiorchiida > Troglotrematidae > Paragonimus > Paragonimus heterotremus. The sequence continues at coordinate 775 of LUCH01003038.1, read as the reverse complement.
GTTTCGCTGCTTACCCGTTAGTGTTGATCGACGCCAGCAACAGAACGCAGTTCTCAATGGCCGAAAAATTAAAAATGGTTTACGTTCTCTCTTTTGAGCAGCCAAGTCATGTAGATGAGAATTAACAGTCTTCTGAATTATCAGAAGCGACCTAGTCTAGCGAATATCGCAGCAGATATCGAGACACGAGCTTCTGCACCAACCCCCACGTCTCCGCCGCCGCTGTAGTTACATTCCGGGGAATTATCAGGTCAACAATCTCCATAAATTCATTGCTCAGCATGAAATCTACATAATCCCAGCAGTCATTCAGAAACACTTAGGCGCATGTCGGCTGGGGTAATACCTGGACACCCAGATCATGACGTTAATATGATTACGGTTCTCAGCCAAAGTCATTGAATCATGGCTTGCACCGCAAGGCAGCAAATGGATGGCAGTGTACTTTAACTAGTACTTTTCCGCAAAAACATGCAGCCTCCTTCCAAACTCAAACCTGGAAAGCTAAGGGACTGTGGTCCGTTAGATCTATGATTAGTGTCTTGTCTGACATCAGTGACACTACCGGTGTGATCATCAAGTCGCCCAGTGTAGCCCGACAGACCATCCAGAAAAGCAAGCCGTCACACCGTGACAACGTCTACACTCGCTGTGACTGAGGTCCGGAATGTAAGCTTTAATCGTCTAATAATTGTAGAGTAGTCTACGATTAGTGAACGTCTACGTAGACGTTGAAACTTTTCAGCGATTCAGCGATTGATACACGGGTTCGAGG
>LUCH01003037.1:42169-66544 GCA_013368495.1 Paragonimus heterotremus | reverse complement strand
TAAAGTAATACAGCTTTCATTGTTGTTTGATATACGCGACCCTTAAGCTTCAGAGAGATACCTCTGTGTCGTCATAAGTGCCTCAGATTAGCGAACACCGCCCTAGCCTTGGAAATACGCGCCTCTATTTCATTCCCTACATCTCCACCGGCGCCGCCGCCGCTGATGCAGCTTCCCAGATATACAAACCAGTCAACAACTTTCATGATTTCATCATCTAACATTAATTCAACGCAATCACAGTAATCTTACAGAAGTACTTTGCATTTCGAGGCTGCAAAGCGCACTCCGAAGTAATTAGCTGAACGCGAAATTGCGTTCAGCGTTGCTTGTGCCGCTTGAAAGTAGTCAAACAGCAACACCTTATCGTCAGCATAATCAAGATCAGTCAGCCTTCCACCAGGTAGAAGGTCCACGCCGGCATCATTTGAGTGCCGCAGACAGCCTTCCGTTATTTCGTCTATGAAATAATTAAACAGAAATGGTGAAAATGGGCAGCCTTGACGTACGCAGCTTCTGGTGTTGAAACTGTCAGACATCTCATCGTAAACCCTAACCTGAGTTGAAATATGGGAGTAAAGCACCGACAGTATGTTCACATAGTCGGTTAGTACACTCCTGCGTTCAAGCGATTCTAAAAGTGTAGATCGATCCACCGAATCGAACACACCTTTACAGTCGATAAATACGGCGATTGTTAGTCGACGGTACACATGATGCTGCTCCAAAATTTGACGAAAGGTAAAAATTTGATCTATACAACCCCGCCCAGGGCGAAACTCTGCTTGTTCTTCTCCAATGTTTACCTCACGTACTGCAGTGAGTCGACGAAGTATAATGGATGCCAGAACCCTTGAAATGCCTGGGGTTAAACTAATCTCCCTGTGGTTTTCGCAAGAGCCCGATGCTCCTTTCTTGAATATGGGAACTATTATCGAGTGACTCCAGCACGAAGGGATGGTATCCGTCGGCCACCCAAGGTTAAACAATGGAGTCAAGACTACTCTGAACGTGGCGCGAAAAACGGCACGATCGACAAACAATGGTTTAGCATACGAGAAGGAAGAGTGTAGCGCCAAGTTTGATATCTGGTCGTTTTGAAAGACTTTCTGATTAAAAAGATGCTAAGGCTGCCGGTCAAAAAATACTGAAGAGCATGATCACAAGTCGAGGGCGGTGGGGACAGCGCTGTTAAAGTTTAATCGTGGACTCTTTAATAGACCGTTAAGCAAAGTCCCGTTAGAATCTTTACCAGAATGTCCAAAACGGATGACAATACAAATAAAGAAATGTCGCGCAGTGCAAAACTGACAAATTTCTACTCTTCTGCTATTGTGATATGTCAAGATGTTTTGCGTTTTTTCCTACCGGTTCTTTTAACTGTGTTGCTATTTTGTGCTCATTATCATCTCAGGTTTGTGTAGGTTAATGATCCTCGTGACAATAACAGTAGTGATAACACTTTTAACAAATTATAATAAAAGGAGGAACAGTACCTTGCCCACAACCTCATCCTCCTCGAGAAGAAGATCCAACAGTTTCTGAATGCTGCTTTGCGCTTGGACAGATGATAAGCTGTTGTTTGTAACTGGAGACATACGTGAAGGGATTGCATTTAAGACAGTAGATGTTGGAAATGCATCGCGGACGGCATTGCAAAGCTCTGCTATGTCACATATTCGCCGGAAAATGCGAGTCGGTACACGACAATTTTTGCGCCACACGGACATAGGAAAATAGTGGTCCTGGAAGGGAAAATACTTATTTGTTACTGTCAGAGGACAGTCTGTGTATCAAGAATTAACCTGTGTCATGCAGTGTATGGCAGTTTGTTACAACATTTCACCCAAATGAGCGTTTCAAGAACAGATAATAGACAAGTGGAACACAAAAATATTATGAAAAATTGGTACTTTTATTTAAATGCTTATGCACGAATGAAGGTGAACGAGAGATGTCACAGAAGGGTCGCATAGAAACAGGTTAGCAATTCATTTAGACCTCCGACTGTAGGACTGTGGCAGAATAGGTCAAAAATTAGGTTTTCTGCTAGTTTACAACAGGTTTTGTGCTACAGTTCGATATGCTAAAAGACCGTATGAGTTGGATAATAGACATTCAAAGAGAAATGGTTGTAATCCGTCATCATACCATAAGCAATCGGTATCAGTACCACCAAGCATAGGAGGAGCCCGAGTGGAACAGATGATGCAAAACTGAAAACCACTGATTTTGAAAATCAGATTCCACTCTTTCGTTCGACTAGAAATTCGGCTGTCACGCGTGGTAAGAGAACATGGAGCGAAAATACTATGAAAACCCTGTGAGAGATAACGTCTGAAATGTCAACATGTTTTAAAAAACGTTACATATTTATCTGCCTCAACCTATAGACATCAGGTTGCCCTATTTGCTGTTGATAGCAACATAAACTTCATGTTATTCCGGTTACAGTAATAGTGTACATGACGGACAATAATGTGCCTACACACAATACATACCGTATGTTTATCAGCCGATCGTTTTTTCACTGCAGCTTCAACCATCACAGCATCGATTAGTCCATCTTCGTCGAAACTGGTGAAGAATAAAGAAACAGAGCATTGATCAAACATTTCACAAACGAACAATAAAACTGGAGATGACTTTTTTCTCCGGTAGTACCACTATCCATAATCAACAACACTTTTGAGTAAAACTTGAGCTGGAGCTCATTTCACGAAAAACGTACTTCTGACCAGTTCTAACAGGAGCGAAGCTCGAGTTTATTGCCCTTTTCGGGGCTGGCTGAGAAGTCGAGTCAAACGCAAAAGCGGTTATAAAATGTGAGCAGTGTTCGAATTGAATCTGGAAATAACTTAGGTACTAACAACTAACTGGGAGAAGAAATACCTATGGTCCAAATGCACAAGGAATATGGTGTGCCATTTAATTTTCCCGCCAAAAAAGGGTAAAATGAATCCAGAAACAGAAGATAACTGAAACGGTTAAACGCCAAACAAACGAATAAGGGTGTCGCTTTTCATGAGATTATCCTCAAGAGATTGAACACTTCAAGTTGAGTGAGGGTAGGGCAATGGGACAGAGTGTTTAATACATTTAGAAGGCAGTCCATGTACACAACAAAATACCACTCCACAGATGAGAAAAATCATCTCAAATGGTGTACATTCCATTTACTAGCAACCAGAAACGATTATGTGAGGCACCTAAAAAGCCGCTGACATGGATCGTAACTAAACAAAAACACTGGACTGTACTAAAAAGGTTCAAAGTATAGATCTGCGAATTGAGTTGATACAAAGTGGCTCAATTAGCTCGCGGAAAACCGGACAGTGTACGTTTAGAGGTTGTATGTCATTCTTATAATAGGAGGGAATCGACTAGTCATTTGTCGCTGGCCAGCAAATCAACAGGTGTCTATTACGGTCATAAAAGAAATGAGAGGGCATTTACAAAAAGTAATATTCAGTAGCAACTAGCAAAGTGATATAGAGAGGAGTAGTCTAGACACTTGTCTACCAGACCAGAAGAAAAACAGCTGATCACAACTTTGTTGGTGGTCACCCAGACTTACTGCTAGCAAACATTCTCGCGATCTCTTCTGGGGTTCCAGTGGATATCTGTACTTGCTAAGCCGACTACAAACAGCCTATCAATTCCAGTTCACGAGGAAAAGAAACACAGCAACTAAGAAGATTAGATCCCATGCCATCATACAACCGAAGTGATTAGCACGTTGTAGTATAGCAAACAATTATCTGAGCTTCACCTCACCGGCATGCGTGGTACTGAAGAGGCTCAAGTAATTCACGACAGTTGTCCACCACTCAGCAAATGAGCAAGGGAAAGGGGTTTGATTGGATGAGCTCATCAATGGAAGGTTAACCAGTGATTCATGGAAGGCATAGCCAACCAGTGTAGATCACTCGAGAGCATCAGATAAGTGCCGAATCAAGATGTTATTTAAACGTAGCAAATGATTTGTTGCATAAAGTAGCTGAATAAAAAAGGTTGTTTAGGCGTGTCACGTGTTTAAACAAACAAGAAACACACAGCAAGCTAACCAATATAAAACCAGAAGCTTCAAGACCAATGAGATTTCTTCATTCTATAACTGCTTCTTGTTTATAAAATGACCCATGAAAAACAAGCAAGACTGAAACTTATTAGTACAGGCAGCCCAACTTTTCTCTCCAGAAAATGCTATTCTCCCAGAGAGGACGATGTTGATTCAGCGGAATGAACAGAAATTCCAAGAACAGTCTAGAAGCAACCTTCGAAATTTTTACACACTCGACATTTAACCTGACACGCCCGTTAGTTGCACGGTGACCTTAACTACTGTTTTTGGTAACAGTTCTTCAACTAGCTGATTAAGAAATTTAGACGACCCAACTGTGAAAAATTAGGGCTTCGGCTGGATTTTAACAATTGATTTTCATTTAAACAACCAAATCTACCACACCATTAATGGATCACCATGTACCGTACATACACCCCTCTTCGGGGTACACAGGTTTTCAGGCGGAAAGAAATGACATTTCACACTCGTCTTTCGATCTAGGTCGGCGCAGATTAGAACAGCCAATTGTGTTATTCTTCAGAATTGGGGTTTCCGGGTTGTTCAGCTTGAGGCAGAAAATCATAGTCTAATTACGCGTTCTATCATCCCGTTGTCGATCTAGCGTATTGGTCTAAGCGTCTGAAATAATTAGTTTCTAAAGTGATGTCTTTTTGTCTTCATTTCGGAAAATAGCAAGTCTTAATATGATGCCAAAAGATAAGGGGAAAACAGCACTCTGCAAACTGAACACAGATGCTGATTGCCCAGCTAAATCAATGAAATTGGATAGCGTGAATGAGCTTGCTTCATATGGAGAGAAGGAGGTAGATTTCTGCTTGTTGGTCACTCTATCAGAAGCCATTAAGGAGTACCAATTGACTAGGTTTCGGAATGTAACCGAAAGTGGTAAAAGGTAACTTCTTGGAAACCTAACCGTTGCGGACGAAAAAGAGAGAATTGAACCGAGCATGGTCTTTCATCAAATGGAGGGATATTGTTTGCCGTACGGAAAGGAAGGGTTCGAACGATTCCGAATCTCATGGAAGATTAGGGAACTCGAGGAAGCAACAAATCAATTTGCAACCGCTTTGAAGAAAGTTGCAAAATCAAGCAATTTCCGAAAGTGTTCCGGAAACATCCTTATTATTATTACTATTCAGTTGGGATTAAGAGATTACTGAACATTATGAACTACACACTTGCCCAATGCACTGACATTCGCAACAGTGAAGAGGCCACGGACCAAGTAGTGTCGTCTTTGAAAACAGCCTGGCATTAAAAACTAGGAGTAGAAAGAGAGAGAGGGTTGCGCTAGTCTCGTACCAGGCTTGAAGGAGCAGACCTCTTCGTCAGAAAGAGAAGTGTTCAGCCTATGGAAATAAATGCAAGAAGTGCCGAAAAAAGAAGCACTATGCCAGACGATGCATGTCGACCACGGTTAGTCTGATCGACACTGGGGTAATAAATCAGCTCAACGGACCAAGCAGACAGGGGACTATACGTGGAAGCGATACCAAGGTATGATATCAGCTGGACTTAGGCTCGCCAACTAATGTTATATCATCAGGTGTGATCGTAGAAAACAACTTACACATCTCAACTGCACAGCTGAGGATGAGCAATGATGCGGCGCAAACTGTTGAAAGAGACACAACCCCCACAAGCTAATGAACGAAGTAATGGACAGAGTTGTAAGCCTCACTTTATATGGTTCGTACTGATTCAACGCCAAAGTTGGGGACTGATTTCATTCAGTCGATGGGTTTCATCATCGTTAACCACAAGTAATTTCCATATGAATCAGTCGATTCAGATGGTTTTGACGAGTAATCTAATATGCTTGATTCGGTGCTCGGTCACATGTCAGGCGTTGTCAATCCATCTGTGGTTAGCGATGTCGCTCCTGTTGCGCTGACAGTCCAAGAGATTCCGTTCGCCATAAGTGACAAGTGTAAAGCGAAATTAAATCAACTAGTCCGAATTAACGTGACTGAACGGGTACAGAAACTAACTGACTAGATCAGTCAGACTGCTATAGATTGAAAGATGTCGGGTGATAAATGTTTTTATGTAGACCCAAAACCACTGAATAACATGCTTTCACAAGGAGTACTGCCGTTCATCGACCAAATATATTCGACTGGAAATTAGCCGAACCGAATATTCCACAAAGGCAAATATATCTTGCGCTTTTTCGCAGCTAGAAGTGGACGAGTGGTCCATTTCTCTTACCACATTTACAACTTCCTTTGAATGTTTGTCGTTTGGACTGAAGGTGTCCATGTAATTTCTTTCCGAACGTTTACTCTCGGCGCTTGGCAAACTGAAAGGTGCCACTTCTATCGGACAGGTATTAATTCTCGGAAAAGCTATGAAGGATCATGATCGAAACGTGGAGGCAGTTCAAAATCGTTGCATCGATCAAGGAATTCGTCTGCTACGTGACAAAGTATCGTTCCGAGAAAAAGAGGTCACTTTTCACAGACAATGCCTAACATCGAGTGTGCTAAGAATAGACATCGAAAAGACGAAAGCTACTATCACAGAATAAACTCCTGATAGTGTGAAAACGGTTTCATGACCGAATGTAACAATCAATTATTCGAGTCGATTTCTTTTAAACCTGCTCAGTATAATGCATCTCATTCGAACGTTGACACAAAAAGGAGTAATATGGAAGTGAGAAACAGAATAACGGACATTATTTAATAAAATAACACAGGTTATTACCGAGGACTCCATAATGAACTACACTTCTTCTTGTTATTCAAACGGATAACAGTGAAACTGGTTTAAAGGCAGTAGTGTTTCAAAATGGAAAACCGATAGAATACTGAAGCAGGAGTTTTTCACACATTGCCTGGAACTAAGCGCAATCTGTGAAATAAATGATGGCAGTAATAGTTACTCTAGAACGGTTCCGTACTTACACCTTTGGTCTGAAAGCAACAGTTAACACCGACTAAAAATCGTTCGGTACAACAGTGAGAAAAACGCTACCTACTACACCGAGGAGACTACAGAGAATGATAATCAGAAATTCAGATATATGACGTAAAATTGACCTACCAGCCGAATACTCAAATGCACACTGCTGATACACTGTCTAGAGGTAATGGAAAAAGTTCCTTTTTCGAACAGCCTCACTGAGATTATTACGGTAATAATTTACACAATGACACAAATCACCCTAGTCGCACACTTCAAAGGAGCAAGGACATAAAACGTTAAAATTACAACGATTGGCTGAAACAAGTGGAAACGGGTGGTCACATGACAGGAAAGTATAACCAGAAGAACGAGCAATAATCTTTAATGATTGTAATCAATTTGCACAGGAAAATATTTTCACATTCACGGGCGGAGGAGTACAATCCTAAGAGTATTTAGACGCGAAATAGTGAAGCATGTTCACCAAGCACATGTAAGAGTAAACGACTGCATCCGAAAAACAAAACAACTCTTGTATTCACCTCAGACGTCAGGTTCTGTAAAAATTGCACTGCGTGTTGACGTGAAGTAAATGAAAAAAGCGATAATGCCGTGTCAACTCCTTCAAAATCATTGGTAACTTACATCTGCGAAAGTCTACTCATGCAACTGTGAACAGTAGTCGGACACGAGTTGCAGCAGCTGAATTCTATTGATTTAATCGTGGTCGCGAATAAACTCTGAGCCTAATTTGCGTGAAAGGGCATACTTGAGATTTCCCTAAAATATATGACCAATCAAGACGTTGCTTGAACGCAGCGTGGGATTGGGTGTTAAAAACATTTCAATATAAGTTATTCAAAAACGTCAGGCGTTTAAGTAGACGACTGACAAGCGGAGGCGAGTCAACCAACGGAACAGCTGACGCTTCAGGACCAACGATACTTATGCAGTTTACTACCAGTTTTCGTCCATAAAATAACCCAAGAAAATCCAGTACGACTTAGACTGCTTAGTGCCATAAATATTCTTTTACCTTCACCTGGGGAAGTAGCAATTTTTCAACAAGTACTGGGACTGGCTACCTGTATTGGACAGAATTCCCGAGATGCATCAACCAGCCCTGTAAAAAATACTACTAAACGTCATTAATACTGTGAAATAACCTTTGAAAACAGAAAACAAACCTGAAACGCTTCGGGCTGAAAGACAACAGAGGCTCAGAAACAATATGTCCCGATCTATTGTTTAAAGTGCCTGATGAAGTAGACAGCTGAGGGCCATGGAAGCTATCCAAACGCGAAATAGAGCCAAACGTCTCATTGGTTTTGTTGGAATGGCCTGCTCCACAATTCGAGGCCATACCCGTTCCACTGCCAGAAGTCTGTTTCGCTTGAGCAAGTCCATGCACGAAAAAATTCAGAGCTGGCATTCGAGATTGAAGTGTCTTTCGAATTAATCTAAACGCAGACACACAGAGCATGAAAAAATGGGTAGGTATTGTGTAAAACTTAGAGAAGAGTTATCTTTGACCATACGACGTTAGGTTACATGCAGACTGGAGTGATTATACCTCTCATAGAGTACTTCCAATATGTAGAAGCTCGTAACAACGATGCAAACCAGGGGTAACACCAAGGAATCAAAACTCGATCATCTAGCTCACTCATATTTAACACGTAATCTCACATGGTCACAAGATACCATAAGTTCGACCGGAAGTTCAACTCAATGTATCGCCAGTGCAACACTGAGTCGAGTATGAGCAATACTAACGAAGACCCAGTCGAAGCTGACAAGACAACAGAGACAGGTGAACAAATCACTTCTAACAGGGATAATGATTTGGGAGACCAGCATACGTGTCCGTTGAGATTAATTACGATGTGTCGACTAAATCAATCTATGCACTCAAGGACCAATGCAAGTTTCGACTTGTACGGAGGCATCGTAACCACTGTAAACAGAGAGGCTGCATAAATTTTGAAAAGACGATTGGCCGATACGGTCATGTTTCCATTGTTCTGAACAACCGAAAGCTCAACGTTCCAAATGAACAGTCTCTCGGAACAACATAGGGTAAACACCTCATTCCAATCAATATTACGCATCCCAAACTCACTGCAGCAGAAAATCACTAAATGACTCCATTTAGCAACAACCAAATCGATAGTTTTAGGATAGGAAACTTAATGGCCATAAAGACAAATAATGGATGTCAAATCCATTCTTATGGATTCCCCACGTGATCAACATCGACAGCAACACGAGTGGATAATACCGAAGCTTAATTACTGCACAACCAAGAAAAGGTCCCAGTTTAGGAATAAAACGGAAAAGAACACAGTCCTTTATAAAACCCATATGGGAAAAAAACTAAAAGATTCCACGTCAAGCCGCTTATATCTGGAAAACAGATTACTGAGTTGCAGATAGTAGCCGAATTTAGCTACTGGACAGTGCTCTGGTTGGCTATAAGAACTTATAGGTCAGTCGCATAATCTACCATGAAAAAAGTTATGCAATACAGGTTACTGTCTTTCCTTTTTATACTGCAATAATTCAACAGAAACAAAGTACTGCTGATTGAACGACAAGCGATGCAGATCAAGTGACTACCATAAAATACAGCAGTAGTATGAGTAGCATTTAGAAATTTCATTGAGTCAGATCAGAGGAATGCAGAGTTGGGCTGATGGGAGTTAGACATGACTAACTTCAATCCGACGATAGTGCTCAAGTAAAATACAGTACGTTCCTGAAGAAGCGTCAATACACCAACACAACGCCCATGATAAAATGACATAAGCTAATTGTCTACGGAATAGAAGATCAGTGACCTATGTTCACTGGACGAAACGGAAGATGGGGCTATCAATCGCAGGTTAATGCGCTTGGCTTTCTACTCCCATTGCACTGATGCGAATTAGCCAGGTCACTGGGGTGGTCTTCGTCGTTCATCAATTTAATCCACAGAAAAATTTGGTTTATGCGGGGTGAGGTTTGGTTACTAGTGATGAGCAGAACACTGAGCAAATCCATCCAGATATGAAACCATCCTCCCATACAATGAACGGGGAACACTGGTCACAGTAGTTTCAACCATGTTCTGCAACCAATTAAACTGTGTTCCGACAGCTCAAGCCGTGTTAAGAAAAGTGTTAAAAACCAATGAAACAGGTGGAATCAGGTCTCCAGACACACAACGATCTTGTCAAAAAATGGCTTTCATCGAAACATGGCTGACAACTGATATCAGAGCCGTTCACCTAGTAGCTTCCAGATAGTTAATACAGCCGACATAATTTAGTCAAAAGATGATCCTGATGGGTTGAAATTAGATGAGGCCTCATTAAGCTTCAGCATGGTAATATGCGTTGATGAAACACAAACGACCGAGCGCCCAAAGCCTTGAGTTCGATGAGTTGAATGAGTCAGCGTTCATGGGGTTAGTTACGAGCACACATCGCGTAAATCATAAGGTGGAGTAAGAAGTAACCGGTAAATATTCAGGAGACAAATCGAAAGATTTGAAGACGTAATTTTTAATGATAACGAATATTATGCCATTAGTCTACTGCACCTGCAAGACTTAGAGGAGAAAACAGAAGAGTCACCACTGATGACGTGCACATAAGGAATAGTAAACAATACGCCATAGGTTGTTCCTTGGATGGCAACACACAGTGTTGAAAACAAATGCTGGCTGCGCTATGTGGCTAGACGATTATGCTTTTTGAGTTTTCTGCTCGCTATTTCGTTTTTTTTCTGTGTGTGTGATTTAAGACTTTGTTTGAGAAGAAATAAACATTTGACCCGTTTTACGTGTGGCTGCAAGTGACCGTTCATCGAGCACCTGATGTACCTCACGTGATGTACTATTCATCAATTCCACGCTCAATTGTTGTGCTGAAGAACAAATGGACTTCGCTAAAAATGTAAGGGATGAGCAAAGTAAGCTTCACACTCAGATGAAGGGTGACAATGCTTTGGTAGGCAGTGTACACAGCACAAGTCTAGGCGTGAGGTACAGGATTAAAATGTTCAGTATGAAAGTCAACCGCTTGGTGGAGCCAACTTCTGAATGATCGACAGCTTGACACGTTCAAGTGCCATATACTAACGAACCACCAGTCACTGTATCCAAAATAAAACCCCAGAATACCGAAAGGTTAACTTGACATCTTGAGCACAGGGTAACGAATAAAAATTGTAGAAGTAATGTATTGAAGAACAGATAACTCACAAATTCCAAACTTGACATGTGCTGACTTACTCAGTGAAATAATCCGTGGCCTGTTGTTCGGAATAAGTGAGTTTTAAAGCACGCAGGACAAACCGAACACTGTCTCGAGTAATTCCAGGAATATCCATTGACAGGCCCTGCATCCAAATTAAGTACAAAAGAGTGAGAGTGAATGTCATTCACCAACGCATGGATTCATTATGCATGCGCGTGCGTATGTAGCGGAAACGGAAAACTTTATTCACTGACAGGTCGACTTACTATGTCCAAGAGAGACAAGATGGCATACGCTTGCCGGCGAAGCAAGTTGTATGCTTCACAACAGTAGTCAATAAACAGTTGGACGCCATCCCTATGCACGGCTGCATTGGAATTGGAACTACCGTGACCAGAGGTGGAGGAGACAATACCGCGTGCAGCAGCATCATTCAATTCTCGTGAGTACGTTTGTAACACATACAGCATATCCGGTGTCAGAACAAACGGTACACGATCCCTAAAATCAAGGGGAGTAAAGTAGGCGAGAAAGAGAAAAAGACAATAACCAACAGCAAGTTTGTCATACACCGATCAAAACGAAAGAGCCCGTTTAACAGAAACGAGACCAAAAGAACATATGAACTTGGTGGAGTGGAAACTGAGGAGAACTGATTTGCGAATTCACAATCTTGTTAAACCAGTGCAAATGAATTCAACATTATACGCTTTAAGCGCCTCCCATCATATGCAAAAAGCAGGTTTCTCAAACGTCGAAATTACTTAGAACATAGTGGGGCAATATAAGTAACAGAACGGCAATGGTCACGTTGATGATTAATGTGAAATAATGGCGAAGGTGTACTTGTATTGCAGAACACCAAACACGAGGGGTATAGTATTCAGTAAGAATGATACCACAACCCGGAAGGTTGTCAGTCTTGAGATGGAGCACGGGAAGTGAAGATAGAGGTGAGAAAGTACAGAATAAGATACGAGTTGTCACATCAAGAATCCTATGATTCCCAGCAGAACAATCCGTAATAAAAATAATACACTATCGCGATGTGATTAACGACAGAATCACAAACGGCAATATGTAATTCACAAGGATGCTAAACTACCAACCGAGAGAACAACCCCAAATAAGAAACACATGAATATTAGTAGTAAACGGGGTTACGAATGAACCGGTTTGCCATGCAAACAAAAACGTAATCCATTTCAAATGACAGCAGCTAAGGCGATGCAATAGAGCGTAGCGCTGCTGAGACGCCCAACAGAGAAGAGGCACTTCATGATTAGAGCGCCGGAGAAAGTAGTCCAGATCGATAGTAAAAGAGATACAGTGGTATAACAATTATAAACGCGAGATGTTTCATTTGAAAGAAGTAAGTGGTTAAGCTGATTATAAGTAACTGTAAGCAGTTAACGTAACTATGATCAACACGGAGCAATGAGGAAGATGGCCCCACTTTAAAAGTGAAAGAGGAAGGGATGTGGGGATCAAACTCATGAAGGATCCTACGCTGAAAATCAAGCAACTAACACCAAGCAGCCCACATCTTACAAGTGAAAATAGACGGTATCTTTAAAAGACCATTCTTGCGATTTTCAATTGAATTTTTTCTAAGTTGGATTATCTGATAATTGGCTTATTCCAAGATGCAGTCCGTGATTGTGTCCGTACCGTTTTACGCCTGGTATGAAAAGGTCGTTAACTTCAAACAGCTCATGTATGAGTTTTATTTGTGTTCAGATTGTTTCTAACTAGCGTACCCAACACAAAATATCCATTACATAACAAGTCGCATGGTGTAAACAAAACAAAGGTCAGTACTCCAGATTCTGTGAATGAAAACATGTTGATGTCATCAACGATAGCAAACAATCCGTGGTTGATTTTGGTGCTCAATTGCCATGATCAAGACAAATAAAAAACGCAACCGGTGGCTTCAATACATGTGAGGAGACTGTCGTTAGATAAGACGGATACGTAAATTATGAAAGTTTCAACTGAACCAAGCAACTATAAATGAGCTAAGAAACAAAGAAACACCGCCGAATAACGTAAGGTTTTAGGAAGCACTCATGCTCACCGTTTGATGCCAGCGAAGGTCTGCACATTGCCAAACACTTTGGCAAAGTCTACGTGAAACAGGTGTCCAGAGTAGCGAATCATTATGTTATCATTGTGCCGGTCACCGATGCCTAATACATAGGTCATTACGCAACCACCTGCTAGAGAGCGAAGGAAGTTTTCCAGGGCCTACAACAAGAGAACACGGATAAATAAGTCAACTTCTTCATTCACCCAAAACTGAGTCTACAGACCAAGCAGATCAGAAAGACAGTCATTAAATGAGAGCCGCGTATCTAGAGAGGATTATGGGAAGTGACGATGATGCCCAATCATTGTTTAAATGATCAAGAGTAAGCCAACATTTGAAATATAAACACATCACACACCTAGCCAGTGTACCGATTGGCGGCCTCACCACAGTAATTCGGTTAACAGATAAATACTCACACGTTTATAATCCAATTCAGTGGTATTTTGAGACTGAAGCCATCTGGTTATCATAGATTCCTTAAAAGGACCGGTCAATCCACCACCTTGCTGCTGTATTTGCCGAAGTGTGCTGCACTCTGAAACCTAAAATGAGCACACAGATAGCAAAGGGTGATTATTCGCATTAACAAGGTACCAAACGTAAGGCAGATTTTTCTTAAATTTTTATCAACAATATAACAGTTACAAACAGAGAGAGAAGAGAATCACGTTTAGAAAGAGTTGTCACCGCTAACGGATTCCACTGGATTGCTGAATACATAAATTGTCTTATGGCGTGAGAGCACGCGGACTGCATGTGGCTCCAGATGCACATTGCACAATGCCGCAAGGATCAACGAGAACAAGATCGGAAGGCGCAGGTCAGAGACTGATGCAAAAATGTAGTACAATCACAAAAGATGGCTAACCAGAAAAGGTGGTTATTCGGCATGAGTAGGAGCCAAGCAGAAGGCGAAACTGTAACCAAATCGACACAGCTGCAGACTGTGTTCGTCGAAGGAGGAGCCGCTGCCGTTACAATATCGCTATAATACCATGCCTTGTTCCAACAGTTGCGTGTGTTTTTGCTTTTCTGTCCTCATAAATAGCGCAAACACTTCATTTAGCGCGTTGTCTTACAACTTAACAGCGCTGTTGACCGCTACACAACAAACGTATGGGAATGCATTACGCAACGATTAAAACGCAACCGAAAATCAACGCGAACTGATTTTTGAATATTTGAGTTGGTATATATGACAACCACCTTTGTTGATAGTTACAACTTCTTTGGGAATATGTTTACCGTAAAATTTAAAACTAGGTGATACTAAGCGATTCGGTCCTCAATCAGTTAACTCAGAAACAAAATACTGCTCGTTGAAAAAGTTAATGACATCAGACTGTGGGGTCTGGTGAAACAGTGACAATGTGGAAAGTCAATTTCTTCATCGAATGTCATGCTGTACAAATGAACAGATTGAAACCGCTAAAGAGTCTTTCGCGCGTGAATTCTAGCTCAATGTTGATAACCTGGACCAGTTCACAGGCGATTACCGTGTCATAACGAAATTTAAAGAAAAATTACACACAGTGAAAACGGGCGAGATCGAATTGAACACCCTAATCACTTCGACGTCACATAAGGAGCAGTGCAGTGCTCTTCTCATAGTAACCACTGCCCACAAGTTACACATCCACATCGAACACCTTTCTTCTAAAAAGTGCAGCTTATAGAAGCATTCTTCAGTCGTCAGTTAGCCAACCCTTATACCAGCTACTTCGGAAATAAGCGCACAGACAGTGAAGTCCTTATACCGTTCACCCTTTCAGATCGACCGATGTTAGTGCAGCGAAAAAGCGTCCAATAAGACAATCTTTATTGTCCAACTCGATTGCTACCAAGCTACACGCGTGCTCGCGTTTATAAATCGGAATTCCAGTCCACAACATTCCCCGGTTTTCGCTCACAAGTCGTGTGGAATTCTGATTGGTTTAGGTGTGTGATCGGCGTCTTCGATCGGGGTTTTTTCTGCATGTCATTCCTCGTCCGTTGATCCGGTTTCGTTCAGCGATGGCTCGTCAGGTCGCTCGTATTGTCCGCAGTCTATCTACTGTGGACTTTGACCGTATTCTACGACCATGTCGCGATATTCCTCCCGGTGGTGGAATAATCGCGCCCCGATCTGATCGTCCATTCTATTTTGCCTGCTTTGCCTCTCCCGTTGGTCCGATCCAGTTGAGTGATGACTCATCCGGTCGCCCATGCAGTCCCTGATTCGATCGCTGTGGGTTTTTGGATGTACCTCCCCTCCGCGTTGTGGTATTCCGCCGAGTACTGGAATACTGGCACCTGCGGTTTGATAATCCACCACATTAGTGTTCGCGAGCGGTTATTGCTTTTGAGATGAATACCCAACATAACCTCTTCTTGGGAGATATAATGGTCTTCGCTGGACCAGAGTGTGAGTTATCAAGCATGAATTTATCAGTGAAAGGCTTCTTCTATCCTACTGTAACGTAGAAACACACTGTACTAAAGGTCCAGTAAGTCAGAGCCAATGTGTTCTTACATGACGGAATGACCAGCAATACAGCTGAGTGGACCGACTGGAATTCATTGACATTCGTTGATGATGAATCCAAACAAAGTTGGACTAATTTAAAATGCTCGACTACCACGTGTGCTGAACGGTTTTGTAGAGTGAGCATACTGAGATTACAGGTATGCATGAATACAGCGACAAGAAATCTCAATGTATTTGGGGCAGCATTTGTTGAAGAAGTAAAAAGTGTGTGTGACAAAAAACTGAACATGATAATCACATCTGATGCACGTTTAGGTGCTCGTCTGATAGCCATCTCAATGTAAATGATGTCGGATGCACAACCGTGCTCCCGTCAGAATCACATCAACGATGTTAAGATGAGTATCCTAACAACCGGACGATTGGGAATCTTAAATGTAATCTGTCTAGGCTTACAATTTGAAGAATACTATCCCAAATGCGCAGTAGTTTACTGCTTTTTAAATGTAAGTGAACGTCAACAGACATATCAAACAGACGGACTAAGGTAGATTATCAGCATATATAACACAGGTGTCTGAGTTTAGTCGTGCACAGTGCGTGGCATCATACAGCGAGTAAGAATGAATTAAGGAATAGGATATTTAACGATGAAAGTCAAGCGAATTCATTCGCACGGATTTTAAAAATTCACAAATTATGACGTTTGGACCATTTATTACGGATGCTTGCCACACCGAGCATTTTGCTGACGACGAAGCCGATAAATGTAATAAGAGAGGCAGACAAATCATAAGTGTGAGTAGAAAGAAAAAATTACAACCGGGTTAACAACTTCACAATATTGTGAGTATTCATGGCCGTATATGGACTGAGATACTGCCAAAACGCTCATACCTAGACAAGATAACGAGTAGGGTGCTCAACCAAAGCCCTTGGTTCAAAAACCTGTACCAAAAGGCAGCGGGTGAATGGAACTGTAGAAAACTGGTACTTTTTCCGGAAAAAGATGCCAACCTTCTTACAACCCCCAATTTAGAGGACCAGGAGACTGTGGTTTGTTAGACCTCTACCCACTGGCCTGCCTGGCATGAGTGACTCTCACGCGGTAGTGATCACACCGTCCAGTTTATCCCAATAGGTCATGGAGATGCGCAAGCCATCACATCACATCAAGGTTCAGTCACGTTTTTAATTCCATACTGCGTCGGCCGTCTCGCAATATAAACGGAGTCGCTCTATCTGGTGTACATATCAGATAGTGCGATAGTTCTCAGACCTCTCCCAACCCTCATTTCTGGTGATTATTCTGCAGGTCCCACAATAGATACAGCTACTAACAGTGGCTCTGTGCCGGTAAGTCTCATCTAATACCACTCAGTTTCAGGCCTCTCTCGTTACTTGCTTAGACCTAGAAAGTGAATCGATACGAGTGTGTTCAAAGTTCACACTTTAAAACAGATAGATCAACAGGCAGCTCTCGCATGAACATCAGACTCGTTAAATGTTGATGTATGTTGTGTTCCAGACACTAGAATCCAGGACAGCAGTAAGCGTATGGGACTAACAGCACCTACATTGTCTACCCAATACACCGAGTGACTTCACGACCGCGGCTACTGGTCAAACTGGAGTAGGTATAGTCATAAGCACGAAGGCCTCAGCCGCATTAATAGATTGGATTCCTGTTAACAGTTGACTTTGTGCCGTCCGCCTGGCGGGTTCTAACAAAACCAACCCTAGGCGCGAAATTTTCGGAAATCTCTTCATTTTGTCTACTTATGCTCCAACTGGACGCCTTCTGTTCGGACCTGACCACTCTCCTTCGGTCGACACATGGTTCTCATGTAGTCGTTCCGACCAAAGATATGAACGTCCAGGTCGATCGCCTTGATGAAGCCCAGTCTCCTTTAGGTGACAGATTTGGGATAGCATCATATCGCTCGGATAATGGTGGGCGACTGTTGTAACTCTAAGCTAAGCATAGGCTATTTTCAGTCAGCACTTGTTTTAGGCATCGTGCACGTCATTGTTATACTTGGTGTCCATCTTCTCCGAATCAGGCCTGGTCTCAGATAGACCACACAGCTGTTAGTTATAGGTGGCATGGTTCGATTCAGAACTATCGTTCTAACTGGAGCAAACACATAGATTCAGATTGTGCATTGTTACTTTGCTCCTTTTGTCCTCACTTTTGTTGAGCAATGACCCTACCGACAGCAACTTTTAACTGTTGAGAAACTGGCTATACCGTCGGTAAAGCATAAGTATCAAACCAGCTTAGAAAGCTGCCTTAGTAGCTCTCATTCTGAAGATCCTAATAACTGTTGAACCGAGATCTCAGAAACAATTTACGAAATCGGTACTGTAGCATGTGACAAGAAGAAACACGGGTTGAACAAATATTGAATCTCGAAAAATGTCATGGAGTTAGAAACTAGAGGGAATATTCCTCCTGGCAGTTCATATAACACGGTAAGGAAATGGAGACAGCTTTTGTTCCAGGGAATATGGGAAAAATCTTTAGGCTTATCTGTACTACTGGTCTCAGGCGACCGCCTGTCAGTGTAACTATCAGCTAGACAGAGGGCACATTAATCTACAATAAGTCCAGAAGCTTAGGGTGTTCAGTGGAACATTTTGAGAATCAATTTAGTTGTCCTCCTGTTTTACCGTGTTGCAGCCTCAAACTTGTGATGTAGCACTCTGGTCGGTAGATTTGCAACCACCCACTGAAAGTGAGGTTCGCAATTGCCTTTCAGCTCTCAACCGTAATAGGGCTGCTGGTCCAGATGACATCGTGTCGACGCTTTCCAAAGAAGGTGAAGAGGAATCAGTAGAGGCCTTGACTCAGTTGTTTAACCTTGTGTAGACGAGGGAAACCGTCTCTCCGTGCTGGAGTCACTCGATAATAGTTCCTGTATTCAAGAAAAGAGCCCTGGGCTCTTGCGAAAACCACAGGGGGATTAGTTTGACCCCAGTCATCTCAATGGTTCTGGTATTCATTACAACTCGTCGGCTCAATGTAGCTCGGGAGGAAAACATTAGAGAACAGGCAGGGTTTCGTCCTGCACGAGGTTGTATAGATCACAATTTTACTCTTCGTCAAAATCTGGACCGGCATCATGTGTACCGTCGGCTAACAATCGCCGTATTTTTCGACTAAAAAGATGCGTTCGATTCGGTGGATCGATCTACACTTTTAGAATCGCTTAAACGTAGGGGTGTACTGACCAAGTATGTGAACATACTGTCGGCGCTGTATTCCCACACTACAGCTCAGGTTAGGGTTTACGGTGAATTGTCTGACAGTTTTAGCACCAGCAGCAACGTACGTCAAGAGTGTCCAGTGTCACCATTTTTGTTTAATTCTGTGATGGATGCAATAAAGGAGGACTGTTTGTGGGACCCACAAGATGCTGGCAGAGACCTACCTGGTAGAATCTCGATTGACCTTGATTATGCTGACGACAAGGTGTTGTTGTTTGACACTTTCCAAGCAGCACAAATAACGCTAACCGTTATTTCGCGTTCAGTTAAGTAATTTGGAAAGCGCTTCGCAGCCTTAAAATACTACGTGGGTCTGCAAGACTGTTGTGATTACGTAGGTTTATTGTTAGATGATGAAATCATGGAGGTTGCTGACCGGTTAGTATATCGGGGAAGCTTCACCAGCGGTGGTAGCAGTGCAGAGAATGAAGTAGAAGCGCATATCTCTAAGGCTAAGGCGATGTTTGCTAAACTGTGATATCTCTGACGACAGAAAGGTACCTCTGTTTAAACGTCGCATATGTAGTGCGACAGTGCGGTCTGTATTATCTTGCAGCAACGAAACATGAACGTTCACGGTAGAAGACGTGAACTGTCTGCAGGTATTTGACCACCGGTGTTTACGTTCGATCGCTCGTGTCGGGTGATATCAACGAGTAAGCAACAAAGAGATTAGGAGGCGGACATTTGGTAGACTGTCAAACAAGTTCTTTCGTTCAATCCTCACATTTGCACAAATTCACATAGTTAAGTCACTGTGGCATCCGCACCTGCCGTTGCCGCACGTCACCTGTCTACCCGTGCACGCGTGTGTCCCGCTCTCTCTCTCTCACCTTGGCCCCGATCGATCCAAGCGTGTTACTCACACAATCGATTGGTTGACTTTGTCTTAGCTATGCCTCATCGTTAATAGGATTCATTCTCCCGCGCTATTGCCATCACATGTTCTTATTCTACTCTGGGCTGACTACGTATCAGAGCTCGCAGTTTAACGTGTATTCTAGATTATAACAGTCACGTACTAAGGAAGTCAGCTAATCGCTTGCCACACCGAGCACTGTTTGCCGACGCTTCGACCGATTGACGTAAGGTGCGAGGTGGACAAATGATGATCTGGCATAGACAAATGAAATCGTTCACGAAGGGATTGACTACTGCAGATCGGGTTCGTATGGCAGGCTGGGGTCCTAGCGACGCACAGAGTCGGTGGCTGGAGAAATTAAGTGAAATGGCGGCTAATCGAGCTCAGTGGCGTGAATGTTGTAGTTGTTTGTCCGAGCTGTCTGTGAAGTGAAAGCACTTAATGAAGCAAGGAAGTGAAAGCGGTAAGGAAGGTGATGATGGCTTACTTTCACTTACAACTCGGTTGTTTGTTTGCAAGTTGTAGGCACCTTGATATTGTTTGTTTGAATGTACACGTAGTTGTTTTTAGTATTTAAGTTCCTTCTCGTCCGTTTCTGTTTTTCTCTTTTCCTATACAAGGTTTGGTTTTTTTCCCTTCGTGTTTGTGCAGCAGTTAATCATCAGTGTGAACCACTGATGTATTGCTGTCTTGAATGATAATGATGATGAGTTAGCCACCTTGGGCCGGCCTTAATCTCAGATTATCTGTGTTATCCACACGATGATCAAAGGGTTTAAGGGAGACGGCGAGTAGCAAGGATCACTGACTTGAATGTTGCGGTAGTATGAACAAGTTATTTGAGAGGTGCGGATACCTAATAAAATCGGATGAAGTAAACCTTAGGGAAGCTTATAGTGCCGACGTTGCCTTACATCTGCATACAAACTGAATGTTTGTAGGTTAGGTGTAGTGAACATCTTGACACTGGACGTTTAAATTTAGATAGGAGGTTTTATGGCATAATTCCGAACTCTTCCCTAACTTTTGCCTTTTAATTAGGGTTGTTCTGTCTTTTATATAGGTGCCCATGGGTGATTGTGGTGTTACGTCTAACAGCAATGCACACTAAGAATTAAGTATGATGGACAGATGACACTTTAAACGGAAAGACGTTGAACGAACCAGTTCAATTAGCCCTTTTCGGTCACCAGTGGGGGTGATTCGAAAGTGAATCATCCGCAAATCCAGACCAGCTTCTAACCAAATTCGATCCATCAGAAACGCCATTTGAGTAATGAGACTGTCTTGGCGGAGATCGTCGCCAGCCTAAATAACAGTGAGAGAAATGTCTGAATTAAAACGAAAATCGAATGAATGTTGAATCAAGCTGAAATAGGACTTGAAAGCTTTATAAAAACTATTTACACATCTCGTAGCATGTCACTGTAAAAAGACTAGTAGGGATGAAACATTCATGTCAGTTTTCCAATGACCAACGACAACACTATTCACTTAACGTGAACAGCCTATGGGGTTTCAGGATTTTTACAACACCTTGTGGGATAACTTTAACAAAATATGCAAAGCCTACAAAATGGCCACATCAGTGATCAACCTATGATTATAATGATTAAATATACAGTTGCATTTTTGAGTATGTAATAACATCGAAGACAGAACTCTCGCTGTTCTCATAAAACGTAATATAAGATAATTCAGTACACTTGTGTCAGCTCAGGGTTAAACGCACGTTTGTCGACAGCGTTCCAGTTTGGAATTTTTTTATCCATCCTTGTGAAAATAGTTTAGATTTAATAAATCATTGGCAAAAAGGGTTTGAAACTGAACTGAACTGCTTAACTTGAATATAAACTTCGGATCAAAACGAGGATGTTTTGATGCCCAATCAAAGTCTTGCAATCTTAACACGATGAGTGCATACACGTAGGAAGCTGATCATCAGATAATAATTCCACATAATTCTACGAAACGGCAAAAACCAAGATTCAGGCACCGTAATGTTTGTCATTAACATCCATGTAAGTGGAAGATGGCACGGCAAAATTTATGCTTAGAATTATGTAGTTTTTCACTCGGATTTTTGTGTTTACGGAAAAATTTTCAGCCGGCAACTGAAGGTTGAAGAGTAAATGAAAATGACACCAAATGAAAAAATAAATGAAAATATAAAAACACATTCGAACATTACGCACACAATGAGCACAGTCTGAATAAGGTTTATAATTGAACAAGAACCCTACGTGGAAATCAACAATTGTTCATGTGGGAAAAATCTGTTGTGATGCAGAGTACTGGCAATGTTTCGTTAAACACGATAAAAACCGCTAAGTACTTCTAATATAAAAGTCAACGAATAATTTACTGATGTCCAACTATACACATATCAACTGCCATCAGTACATTTACGCGACTGAGCGTAAATCAACAGCTATGCATACGACCACTGTTTCAGCCTACTCTGAATACTTGCCTCATATAAGTAGTACTGTTGTATGACAGGCAGTTTTGTCGTGAGTAGTATACTACTCACGAGTAGTATATTACCCACAGGCAGCATTCAGGAACAAAAGAGCAAGCTCCGAACGCCAGGAAGATGATTGACAAGAATAGACTATCGGAATAGTGTATACGCACTATGGCAGAACTTTCATTAAGCGGAATGACAACGTATTACCACCCGATGTATGTGAGTGGATGTCTGACGTGCAGATGAGAGTACGCGTTTGTGGTTTGCTTTTTGACATGAACTATGCAAGAGTTTCCTCATTAAACGAATTCCCAGGCCAGGCGTCTTTTGCGGTCACAGCACTAAAAAAGGAACAATTTGGTTGAGGGATTGGAGATGAACTGGTTTAAACCGTCATGCAAAATATAGAACCGATTAATAATCGACAAAATGGTATCAGAAAGAGCAATTGGAGACAGCCGATAATTCAACAGAACTAAAGCAAGAAGTGTACCTTGAACATGACCATTATCGGTTCTGCGCCAGTATCCAGAGGGTGAAAGACCAGTCGAAGCGGACAGGTGAACGAAGTGAAGTATGTGCATGCCTGAAAGTAAAATGGAGATAACAACCACAAGCAAATGGAATCGCAGGACACTTAAAAAATAGACGAAATGAGTGAGAAAATGCACTTAATCGCTTTCTTAGGCTGATGAGTATGAGAGTGCAATTTGCAATAACACGGCTACGGACTTCGCCTATTAGTGATTAGCTTATCATGAAGTCATCGAAATTTGAGTAAAACCATGAAGTGAGGAAGCAACGACGTGACGATGAAATATCAGGATCCTGAGTTCTTCGTCGAGTAAAGCAGGTATGTACTGCCTCAAAAAACCGGGACTTCGTGATCAGGCAAATTTTTGGTTGGAAATGAAAACCCTATAAGGAAGGTTGGTACAATCACTCATTCACCTGCATCCGTACAGTTATGGACTTTTTAAGTTGTTGTTCTAACCTTCTCCCCTTAAATATGTTCATCTAAAGTTAATTTCGTTATAGTTGTGGCGAACAGCAGACCAGGTCACAATATCACCCGATGAGGCTGAGGGCCGAGTACACAGATTATTATTTAACTCGTAAGTACGAGTCAACATAAGCTAAGTTACAAGTTAATTAAAAAAAATTGGATTATAATGAAATAAATATGCACAAAAAATCGGAGAATAATTTGATGAAAGAGTCAAAGTGCAGAAGTTGGAAAAGAGTTTCATTGCGAAAAATACTTGCCGCGATGTCTACGCGATGAGTCAGTAAACCGGGATTGTAAGGCAACCGGAAGCCAACGTCGAACACACTAGGGCAGGATATATTGCTCTTGTTGGCTGAGACTGCTGACAGTGTAGGAGAGGAATGGTTAGCTGATGAGGAGCAACTCTCCTGGGAGTCGTCAAAATCGATCAGGGTTGTTTGCTTCCTTTCGGATATATTATTCGTGACGGTTGACTTCTTGTCTGAATCAGGTAAGCAAGATCGACGGCAATCCTCGTTTAACCATTGCATGAGAGAGCTCAGATGACTGTGTAAGGTTTCTTCACGCGAAAACCCGCCGGATTTGGAATGTTTCACAGAAACGGCTGAAAATGAAAATCCGTTTGTGGTAAATATATTATGGGGGAAGAAAGTCAGGAAAAAGTGAAAGCAATCAGCATGACTTGAAAACTGATGCTCAAACTGTATTCACAATTAATTTGGATGAGTTTTGATTCATAAACGAAATCCTCGTGGCCAAAATGAGTGAGGCTGGGACAACAGAACATTTCTTCGTCCTTTTAAAAGACTAGGTTCAGTGATCAAACAATTTATATCCACCAACGCATTTGCTGGTCAGCATTTCCACATCAAAATTAACGATATATATATATATATATATATATATATATATATATATATATATATACAGGTCGAAAGTTACTCTATAGTTGATTCCCACAAGA
>LUCH01003037.1:0-36658 GCA_013368495.1 Paragonimus heterotremus | reverse complement strand
CATGTAAAAGAGAGAGACAGAAGTCAGAAAAGCAACATTACACAACTGACGAAAGTAAACACAGTATATGAAACCTGCCTAGTTCGGCCATTCGTAAACCTAGCAACGCAGCCGCAGCCAGCACATTGATCATGAACATACAAGGATGGACAGATGCCTTCGGCTAACAGTGGGATGTAAGCTAATCTTCCTGAATAACACACTGACGGGTTCCGATACGTACGTGGAAGCTCTGACATGCGTTCGTTATTCCGCATACCCAGACGCCGATTAGTCCTCCCTATGGAAAGCTCGCCGCAAGTGCATGAAAACTTGGAGTGTGTGGTTTGTTCGTGTAAGGTGGCGTTTCCAAATCTTTTCTTCCATATGTGCACATTGTAACCATATCACGTGTGTGCACGCTCTTTCAGACTGAACGAAAGAATATATCACGTGACGTACTTCCATTGGTTTCAATCTCAAGGTTCCTAAAAGAAACCAGTCGGTTCAAATTTTTTGTTAGCAGTGAAAACTAATTTTTGTTGAGTTCACGTTGGAGACTAGTCCAGATGCTTAGAAGGACGGTGGTTGTTGACAAATGCAACGTTGAGCGGAAAAGTAATAGTTATTGATCGCCCGTACTGACCAAGACGTTCTGATCACAAAGGAGTGTCTGCGGTGACATTTGATGTCCACAGCGTCGTTCTGCCCACCCGGTTGATTAACTGTACAAGACTGCTATTCGGAGTAGGACGTTTTCCCGGGAGGCGACGAACGGATAGGAATCGCCGGTCGGCTACACTGCAGTAAACCCTCGCGATCCGACATTTGTCCTGAACGCACACGGACTTGTCATTCACAGGTGTTAGTTGTACATAAGATAGGGATTTCCACGGTCACTTGTACATTTACACATAGAATTCGGGTTCCACGGATCCGCTGCTTCAGGACTTGCACTGAAAGGGTTCAGAACCAAGTCAGTTCAGCATCACAGAAACTGGAACATACCCGGACCATGGCGGGATATTGCTCGGACAGAACATACACCCTCCTGTTGATGAATACAGCCACGTTTTCGGTGTGCACAGACAGCTGACTCGATTAGAAGGTCAGGTTATGTAAGCAGTCATACACGGTTGAAACCTATGTGCGATGTATCTGTTTTCACTCTCTACAACATCGCGCGAATGTAATCCACCTAGTTTGGACGACGGTGGATTGCCTTGAACTGACATCAGGTAACTAAAAAGTGACATCAAAACACGGTAAACTGGAAAGGAAATAGTGCTACAGAATGGGACCCCTTGGTTTTGGCAATCCTTCAATATGAGGAAAATTTATCTGATTCATACAGGTTTATAATTTTTAAAAAAGTGCACTATTTACAATAGTGTGATTTGACTGGCAAGTTTGTAGACAAGATTGCGACAATCACAACAACCATGGTTTGTGTTGATGTATGCCATTTCGAAGAACGCATTTATATGATGAATGCTGGCAATTAGAAATAGCAATTGTCCCTTCAATGCAATTCACTAAAAGCAGCCGGTCATGTTTTTTTCACGTGTGCAACTGCACTGATCGGTTTAAACTTAATCCGAGGAGAAAATAATCATAGAAGTTCACTATAACTTCGTACTTTCTGGGAAGTAACATTTGAAGTTCGCAAATCGAAAACGTTAACGACTGTAGATGAGAGTAAAGCAAATCAATGGTCATACCAATACAACGCATTTGCGAAACGCATAGAGCCGGAGGCGCGTTGTACCAGAAGACTGACGAGTCCGGAAGAATCAAAGTGAACATCGTGGTTGATTGCCTGAAAGTGAAGCCAGTCAGATGTTATAAAAAGGCGACATTATATGAAAAGGCAAATTGAGAGTTATATACAAAGAATAGGAATTAAACGTACGAATATGATAAGTTGGTCATGCATAATT
Source organism: Paragonimus heterotremus (assembly GCA_013368495.1). NCBI lineage: Eukaryota > Metazoa > Platyhelminthes > Trematoda > Plagiorchiida > Troglotrematidae > Paragonimus > Paragonimus heterotremus. The sequence goes on along the minus strand of LUCH01003037.1, from coordinate 34,739 downwards.
TGATGTTAATTGCGTAATTATCAACAAGTTCATTTCCTGATCAAAGAAGGGGTATGCTCTAGCGATGAAATGTAACAAAGACGCAACTTGAGTTCAGTTATCCTTTTAGAAAGTAGCTGGCTGAATTATCTGTCTAAATGTGAAAGCCGTAACCAAATGTGAGTGGTATTCAAGTTACAACTATCAAAATCCCCGATCACTTATCAGTTGCCCAGTAACCTTAAACTATATACGGGTGTCCGGAAATGTCTAAAATTGAATATCAACAGTTGAGGTAGCAAGAGATCGAAACCGTGATAATCGATAACGCAGCGATCTCGGTAAGTGAGATCGAACAAGGTAAAAGTGACATAATTAGAATCAAAACAAAAACAGCTGCGTTTTGTGCTATGCTGAAGCAATGGCCCTGTGATGCCTCTCTGACACAAGGGCAACGAACGTCAGCACGGCTACATCCGATTAAGCCATTTAACAAACAGGTTACATGCAGGATCCAACCAGCCTCCATAAGAAAATATTAAGTGTCCATTCCTGAACAAACAAAACAGAAGGAAAGTAATCACATGAAACCGAAGCCGTTCACAATTTGATCAGCTGATGATTTTACTGAAACTGAAAAAGGGTACTCGTAGACTGACTTCTAACAGTCACGAGATAAAAAAGCAGTCCCAAATGGTTGACAACTAGCAGAATGCAAACCAACAAACTTCTAGTGCCTGAGGCAGATAGTGGAGCAGAACGTCAGGTGGAAGCAACGCCAAAGAACGGACAGCCCAGTGACGGACACCTTGATCTGCAATATCCGGAGTGAGTAAGCGAAAAGCCAGACCAGGAGAGGGTGCCACGGAGCAGTTAAGCAGTCTGGAGAGAAGCAAGAACACACAAGGAGAACTCTGAAGTGTTGTCTAACTGAGCATTCTTGTACCGAATTCTAAGCAAACCGGTGAAATCAAAATGTTTAGAGAGATAGCATCAGCCGGAATTTGACATTTTTCACCCGAAGTTATGTGAACTGAAATATAACTGAGCAAGTGCAACAAGTGAAGCGCAAGTGAAGTTAGGAGTCGTGTTCACATGCCATAAATTCAGATTGTTAGCCAAGTGCTGGACATACTGTCTGATAGAGATACTCAGTACGATAGATCGATGCCAACAGAGAACTGGAGATGACTCAGTGGTAGTGACAACGGTAAATAATCACACGGTCATTGGTTCCAACCTTAATCACTGTGAGTGTTTCAGCTTTTTAATCGTGGTTGATAGAATAGTATGTGTGACTGAGTGTTCCGAATCGTAGTAGACTTCCTGAAAAGTGAAGACATACAAACTGACCGCAAAAAAACTATGGCCAACAATCGTAATAGATGACAGTTTTTAACAGTCGAGGTTTTTCCGTCGTAACCATTGGCCATAATATAATATAATATAATGATATAACAAGATTTCGGGTCTCTGCACAAAATAAATTGCTCATGTATCACTTTCTTACGTTCGACTATCAATCAGTTATACTCGCCTGCAAGAAAAACTATGAATAAGCAACGAGCACAAGATTCATACAGTTCACGGTTGTAAAACATACATAAGACTCATGAAGCTGTAGACAATACACAAAGGAAATTCGGGTCTATCCATCTATCTGCGTATACCGGGCCAATGAAAACATCTTCAGGCGTGTTATAATGCAACATAAGGAAGAGAACCACGCTCACTTGTACATTTCACGGAGCAGTCTTGACCACGTCCAGACAGTGCTGCGAGACGAACCAATGCCATGTGCTTCTTGTGGCCAGGTTACTAGAACACCGATCAGCAGTGCAACCAACGAGTCGGGCTGATCACGTAATCCCCAGCGCAAATTCCACAACACCTCAACTGCAACCGCTGGAGGACAAGGGAGAGGTTGACCGACCGCGTCTACCAACGAGTTTGTGGAATACGGTGGAGCTGCATGACCAGAGGTGACGCCAATAGTTCCTACCGATCCTGAATTCAACGCACCTAATCGAAGACTGGGTAACGTTGCACGTGATTTAGTCTTCCTACCAGAGCGTCTGCTAGTTGAAGCAGCTTCGCAATAAGCAGTCAAACAGCGTTCGGCGGCTTTGATTGATAGTTCCGGGTCAAGGGTATGCATGAATAGAGCGCAACTAGCATCCACAACTGCTTGTTTCGTCTCGCCAATCAGCTGGATATGGTCACCGGAACAACTAAACAGACGATTCAGTGAAGGAACTAGATATTAGACAACCAAGAAATTCAAAAGAAATGTTCCAGTGAGAATTAAGTTGAATAAAGAATAACTGGCTAACGTGTTGTCGGAAATGGCCCTGTATTCAGTGTGTAAATGAGCAAAAGAGTAGGAGATAGAACGACATTAAAGAGTGCACAAGAAACAATAACGCCGACCACAAGGAAGAGGAAAACGCGACAGATCTGATGAACGGCGAAAAAGATGAAGATGGGAGCAAACATAAAAATCGAAGATGAGTACGTAACTTCAAGACAGTATATAACTGCGTGTACATGAAAGAAATTGGAGGCAAGTAGGATGCGTGGACATCTGAGAGCTTGTAAGCGTATCAGGGGCAACAAACTAAAATTTAACAGCCGAACACGACAGTATGTGATAGACAGAAAGCAAGTGCCCAACGTTTATTAGTTGGTCAACAGTTCAGTTGGAAATTCGTGGTTCATAGCATACAAGATAAAAAGCAGCTCATTCCAACTAGAACAACGAAAAGTAGTGCTTACTTGTTTTTTACTTTTTGCTCGAATTTGATGATGGGAAATTCGATGTCGTACTGATATTCCGGTAAACAGAGCTGAAGTGGTAGAAGAGAGAAAAGCAAGTACACATTGTTTGTAAAAAAAAGCCCGCGGCAAACTTTTTTCGAAAATGATCTGAGAGCCAGTAAACCCGATTTTTAAACAAATGAACTCGTTAAGGACGTCTCTTAAATTTACAGATAGCAACATGGGCCACTTGTCTGTGGCTCCGAACGTTTTCCAACCGATTTACTGCCTTACAGAAGTCGACCTCAACTCTGAACTGCGGCCCCTTTGAATTTATTATTTCTCTAACGGCTAAGTTAAGTAGCAAAGACAGAGGTCAACACGCTGTTCTACATCAGAATGCATGCTCTCGACTGGATTCGATGCAAAAGAGTGTAGGCCGATTGAGTCTATTTCAAGCATGCACGAGCACATCTAAATTGAACTTTAGTAACAAAACTAACGTCCCCAATGAGAATCACCCTGTGTGCCATGGTCAATTCCGCTTAGTTCTTTGAGGAGAAGCTAGAATTACCGTAAGCTGCTAACAGTCATCCCATGTCAGCACATTTTATTCAAAACAACTGTGGATCCCGATGTTTTTGACTATTCAGTAAAACTTTGAGTTATTCGACAGGTTAATCGTTGTCCTACAAATAATAGCACTGAATGCGATAAATAGAGAGGAACAGATGAAGAAAGACCAAATGAATTAGTGTTGGTCAGAAAAGAGATTCGTTTGATATCAGTGAACCAGGAGTAGCTACACTAGGGATTTTCACAACGAAGCCAAGAGACGTCAATCGTGTGATAAAAAACAGTATTTCAACTTGTGGATGTGCACATACAAATATACGGCGAGATTATAAAGGATAAACACAAAATAAAGTGATGAACGGAGTTTATTAACACAACTGCATAAGAAAAGCATAAACGCTGAATAGTTATAAAGCGTTCAGCTTGGATCATTGCCTACACACCAATGTGATAAGATAGGCCCAACGACACTGTAAACTGCTCGTTAAAGAAAACAATTGCGTGATTGCCTGACTCGATGAAATTGGACAATACGGGATAAACGTACTCTTCTTCATTGATTCGGCCCCAGTGGCAACAAGTATTTTTGGCGTCTCCTCAATTCTAACACATGCATATATTCCATACAAATATCGCTTCAAAAATATAGGCAACGGTTAATTTGAACTGACACTAACTTGAACTACTGGGCAACTTGAGCAGCGATTGGGTTGAGCCCAAGTGAATCGATATTCACTTAGTGTAATGTCGGAGGCGGGCCAGAGACCAGCAACAACGGTATTTTGTCTTAGTAGACCATCGTCACCGAACAATGGCACGTTGACCCAACCAAGTAGTACACCGTCTGGATGAGAAAAACAAATAGGTTATCGAGAAGTTGGTTGGTTACATCGAAGACGAGGGCAACCACGGTTGAAATCAAGTGGAGATTAGAAACCAAGGAACGTCAGTGACGGTCAAGTGTAAGTGGTCACAGTATGACGAACGATTAAAGATCAGAAGGATCTTTAGATTAAAAACAACAGTAAAATCATTTTGAATATGCCAGAGATCGATTGAGAGTTCAAACTAGCAAAACAAACGATAAGTATGTTTATCAGTTAAGATTCGGCTTCAAGGAACAAGCCTTTTAAAACCAAATGAGCCAGGTACGCATGTGGGATAATACTTAGTAGACCATTCCGAGTCTGTCAGGATGCCACCGATGCATTCGAAGTTTTCGATTCAATAGTGCGTGGTGTAACTGTACACTCGGCCGGAACACAGGACGATCGGAACCCTGCGTGCAGATGATTTCTATCGCCAGTACGGACGCCATGACCCAGACCAAGGGTAAAACGATGTATCTCATAAGCGACGTTCAACACAAAGATTTCTTATCACCACTTCCGTTTGTTACCGCAGTGGATGAAGGTATTCGGAAAACACAGGGAATAAAGTTTTCTGCCATTCCTAGATAAAAATGCTCTTTCCAACTCTTTCGATTGTTCGACCAAGTAGTTCACACGGTCTTCGCGCAAACCTTCAGTCAGCTTGCGTTTAAGTTCTCGACGGTCGTCATCATATTCAGAAAAAAGTGGGATCCAGCGACGCGTGTTCATGAAGTTTATCGACGTGACGGAAATCCAGTTCTGTTCCAACTGAACAGCTTCCTCGGAACGTACCTCTTCACAGCGTTTTCATAGCTTCGGCGATTTGTTCCCAGTGTTCATTAGGATCCTTCATCTCACTCGAACTGGGCAACTTCTCCACCAAGCCTTTTGGTAAGCGTCCTTTACACTCTCACCGCTCGAATGCCAGTTAAGCAACTTGCATTTACGAGCGTATGTCCTCTGGGCAAATGATAAAACAAAACGGGCACGCACAACAGCATGGTCCGAGTCCAGGTGGTTGCTGCAAAAGGCACGACAGTCCTTAACAGAGGGGCGTCACCTGTAACTAACTGCTATATGATCCAACTGTGTCCACGGCTGAGAAGCACACAGAGGTCCCTAAGTAACACAGTGCTTCTTCCTGTGTTGGAATGCAGTGCTCTAAATGAAGTGACCACTAGATGCGCCCCGTTTCGACAGTCTTGTGCCATTGTCAGTGCGTTGTGCCCGGACACCAAACATACCTCCCAGCCACTTCTCATCCGGGGAAAGAAGACCAAGCTGAGCATTGAAATCGCCCGCTAGTATGATGATGTCTGAGTGTTTAGTTTGCATATTCGTCAAAACAGAATGGGTTTGACAAGGGAAGCATAGGGGATTTATAATAATGGTAAAGATTGCTTTGTTTATTGAAAAGGCAGAAGAAAGTAAGTTGGCTTGTCCCATTCGAAACTAGCCATCACATGCCAGGAAGACAGAAATCATTCGTACCACTGAGAGAAGTCTGCCTCTTCGAAATGAGCTGGTTGATAAGTCCACGGAAATATGAAGGCTGTGATCGACTGGGACAGTCGTATAATTTGTATAGACAACGTGCAGGCCAGCGACCGTGCATTTTCAGGATGCCGCTTTGAACACGGAGCAATCACAAGTGGAAAGACTGGTACGGATTCCAAAAACAGCACAGGGATGCCTACAACAGATGATATATCCTGTGAAATTTCCAGTAACTCTGGCGATATAGAAAAATTGGCTTGGCAATAAAGTGAGATGTGCAAATACCGAACTTACCTCCTGAGTTCTCTGTGGAATGCTTTTTGCAGGAAAATAGCGACAGTGAAAGCAACGTTTCGCGAGGGAGTGCACTGATAGAAAAAGCTAAGAAACAGAGAAACAGAAACACGCATGAAAGTCAATAAACGAATAACCACGGCGACAAGTGTAAGGGGTTCACGCCTTTGAATACAAAACAACTGATTACCGATAAACAGTAGGAGTTTTCCGTTTTCATATAATTTGGTCATCATCCACAACTGATCGCAGCTGTCGCATTCCCATGGACTTTCCAATTGGCCTCTTTCGAAAAGAAGCACTAGACTCGAGTTTTGCTCCTAACAAACAAATCGGTGTCAACTAATATATACCAAATTCGGTACAGTAAATACCTGATAACCTTATTAAATGGTTACCATACACCAGTTCAGACATGGCGAAATAACAACCATCAACAGTGTCAGTCTCGCTCGTCTGATCGAAAGTAAGCATCAAAAGAACGTATCAGACAATCCAACAAAAGTCATTCGAATTGGAACACTCTATACGATTGAAGCTAATGCAGTCAAGCTAACTAACATATCACATTGAAAAAAAAGCTGTGAGGGAGATCCATTTCTGCCGACCCTAACTAGATCAGATCATTGATGCACGTAAGTAGTTACAGTCAACGAACCAGCAGAACGCAAACCATTAAAGCTTTCATCGAATGACCAACGATTAAGTTGGCATTTCTAAGCTTAATTAAATGGATATTTTAATCTGACTGCACATAATTGTATCAGTACGGACATGACCTATGAAATTCATAAACCTGCTTATGCTTTTCCACTCAAACGAAACACCACTTGAAATGGAATTCTACTCATTACGGTTGTTATGAAAGCAAACACACTACCCACTGTGGCTAGAGACTTCGTTCTGTGCAAGCGTCACTAACATCGCGGCTAATTATACACGGTGTTTAATGACCGCAGCATTTTCCACTCGCCCAAACCTTTTCCAGAAACAAAGCAGTTAACGGCATAACATACAGTAGTATATAAACACAGCCTATTATAAGTGCAACATAAGGAATCATAAGTTCAACTTCCAAAAGGCAGTAAAACAAACCATTGACCAAAAGGAGACTTATGAAACGGGTAGGATTGACAATCACTAGAAGATTGGTTGGCAGGAATTACACTAAAAACAACGCAGTATATTTCAAAGACTGATCAAAGAAATTTGAAATCCCTACTCACAACAGTCAGGAAATTAGGTTTTACGTACCTAGAGTTAATAGTAAAGATTGATTGTCGGTGCTTTCCTACCTCAACCTAAGCGATGCATGCAGTAAGCCGGGTTCGTCGGACGGAAAGCAAGCATACACATATAGAAGGATCGTACACTCGATAAGTTAGAGATAAGCAGACTACGATGACGACGTAGATGACAGATCGATCCGTACTGCCCCAGCCTAGGATAGTCAGCATAACCGGATTACCTTACAGAGTAGGTAGTACGGAAGACGAGAAAACCTACTAATCGAATAAAGAAATCCATTGAAACCAACTCGAAGTATTGTATCTAGATTGTGGGGCAAGAGGAAGCAACAATTAATCGCGAATGGACAGACTGTAGCAGAAGCCTAATGAAAGTTAGGGAGTCATAGTACTAAAGGCATATACACCAGTACGGTACATGATGATGGCAGTGCCTCGCCACATGGAGGCGGGGATGTGCAACCGTTCAACTCAAAACCACACTAAGTGGACTTGACCACTAAGACAATCGCGATTTTTGTATTTAGCCGAACACGCCACACACGCACCGTAAATGCGTGTTTACTCAGGAGGGTAAAATACGTGGCCAGAATCAGTGACAACCGTAAGGAGAGTATCTAACTGACTGTACTGTCACGCACGCACATTCACTACATCGTCTCGATTGCCTAACTGAACCTTACTGCATAGCATTCACTATGCAAGTAGCCGATTTTCACACGTTCATTTATCGATATCAATGGATAAGGTGACGTTTTGTGAATGCCGTTCAGTCGTTCAATCGACGTCTCATTTAACTCAGGGCCATCCCACTGAACTCAGTTGGTTCGTTGGTAAGAATCCACAGAATGGCGAATGATCGAAAGGTGGGAGATGAACTGGTTAACCACGAGTTCGTAACACTACATCAGATGGAAGAGTGGGTAGATGAAGGCTCAATGGTGAGCGACTCAGTGACAGAATGAACGTTCACATAGTGCAGCGGAATAGGGTTTCAGCTCACGTATGAGTTTCTACCTGGCAAACCGGGGGACTGAGTTTGTCTTTCTAGGTCACATTGGTAATACGTTAAGTTACGAGGCGCAACTGCAAGGACGGTTCGTTCAGGATGATCAGATATTTCAAGATGATTCGACTAGCCAATAAAGCTCTGAGTAAGGGTTCAATAAGTTCCACAATGGAAAAAAACTGGCCATCTCGAGGTGAACTCACTGACTGCCCTATTCACTTCCTGACCAACCGTCTGTGGTACTCGAGGTTGAGTGTCCTGTCATGCGACACGGCGGATTCGTGTGAAAATCGGCAATTCGTAGAGTGAATGCTACTCGGCAAGGTTCACCTGAGCGATCCAGACAATGTAGCGAATATGCGTGCGTGATTGTACAGCCAATTAGGAACCCTCCTTATCTTGTCATGCCCGAGCAGGCTAACCGCTGTCACTGACTCTGGTCACTTATTTTACCCTCCAGTATGAATATGAATTTATAGCGGGTGTGCAGTTTGTTCGGCTAAACGTGAATACGCTACGTTTATTTTTTTCGTTTAACATTGTGCCTCGATGGACTAGTTTGGAAACACGGTCAGAATTTAAGATTTTGTGAATAGGTCGCCGACAACTGTGAGATATGTGCTGGAGGTAAATGTGAACGTAGTGTCTGTTACCGCTGTCTACCTATGAGAACCCATTATAAGTGCTTTCGAACACGGTAAGGCTTTTTAATACGATTCACCCGGGGATTCAAGGACGCGGACAGAAATTTCGCTTAATTTTCAGCCTAGTATCAATGGCCTAAGTAACCACATCGATCAGCGGAATATCCTTAACAATGTGAAACCCAAAATAATGTCGATAAGCTTATAACAAATATGGAGATCAAGCCCAGACCACGAAACAAAAACAACCATTTAATGACTAAGTTTGGGCGCACGTGACCTGTGTATAACAAAACGGAAATACCTGGGAATTTGAACCATTGGTCAAATTGTAACACTTTAGGGAAACCAGGCTGTATTGTCTGCAACCGACCGGGATCACTGATGAAAGTGTCACGACTTGCTGTACTTCCTTGTAGAGTCGGTGTGCGCGTTGATGAGAAATCTGACATGTAGCTGGACGAATCCCGAGGGTAGATTTGCCCCAATCGTCGACCAGCATAAACCAGGCTGAGTATAACATACAGATTTGTGTCTGAACTGGATGAACGCAAAAACAGTTTAACCAGTAGATGAAAAAGAAAATTGAGTACTAAAAGTTACAATTAGAAGTCAGATATAGATAATGACAATAAGTTGTTTATTTGTGGGATTATGACCGTCGTCAACGATTACAACCACGACTGAGCCGTAAGCAATTGTCCAGGTTTGGACAGCCCGTTAACAGATAACCCACATGGGGCCTGGAATGTGACACAGAGGCAAACATTTAAGGTCCAAAGATACGTATTAGAAGCACTCTCAAAACCCTTTCGAAACTAGATATACTAGCTCTTTTGTTAAAGCTATATTAACATGACATATTAGGTGGAATAAAATGTAGATCGGTATCCAAAGATGAAATAACTTAGAACTTTAGTTGTAAAGTGGAAACGATTTGTGTAACGCTGTAAGATTATGGCGAGCGAAATATGATGAGTCTAGTATGGAAGGGAAAAGTATGGCAAACTATTAGTCTATGACATGACCTATAAATCTTGTCATTGCCTAAAAAAAGCAAACAACCACTACCTGTGAAATATTACTTGCGTTTAATAGTAGAAAGTCAAAAGTATGGGAGCCCGTATCGAGACCTACGTAACAGGGAACACGAAGAAGCCATAGTAACTATACTATACTCGGTATGGCTCAACTCGGTAAATAAATTTTCATGTAAAGCTGCCCCCGAATAGAGTTGAAACATGTCAGTGGGACCATATGATATGAAGAGATTGGCGAACACTAAACTCACTTTGGTGTCAATCGGGTATATTTAGTTGTCTGGCGATTGGATGTAATAAAAAAAGATATTTACTCCTCTTTACTCATCACTTCAATTAGCTTAATGAACATCATAATCCATTGTTCGCTGGACTTCATAGCCTAACGAACGGGGGGTTGGTTTTTCAGTTTCCAGTCATGTTTGGAATAACGAATAAGGCGATCGAACTAGGATTCTACAGGCTACATTGGGAAATGACTAACAACTGAGATCAAAACAGAGATTTCCCGGTACCCGATGGAGCTTATTCGCAAACCTTACAAGGTACATTCTGTGTCAGGGAATGTGGCTCCTTTACACAACAGTTTCATAAACAATTTATTTAGTGTTAGTCCCGAAAATTCGTGCAATGATATGAAGACCAACAAGTTCCGAACACATCTCTTTTACTTAAAAAGATAGAAAAACAGAAGCTGTTATGAAGTAATGAAGGTAATACAACAGATACCGTAATTCTTCTTCAGTAAAAGCGAACATCGGACATGGAAAAAGCGTTTCGTCGTTGGAGGAAAGTTCCAGGGAGAAAATATCTAATCTATCTGGTCAACATGTTTTTACGTACCTTGAAGGTATAATTTTAGCCTTTTACATATTCATATCTACAGCAAATTGAACAACATTAAGGCAGCCAGCTCGGATCAAATAATAATAGTAATCGCGACTCTCATGGGAAATTTGGCAAACAGCCATGATCGTTATCAACCGAACAGAAAGACTGAATCAGCTCCATGGCTAATTCGTGTATAGAATGGCTGCGTTTGTACAGAATTCCAGCTAAACAGGTAAAAACAGAAGAGCAAGAGGAGGAGCGTACAAATAAATGGGAGTTAATGGGGATACAGAGATAGGCTGAGAGTGATCCGAGTAAAAGGGATCAGGTGGAGTAGTTGCCATAAAATTCCCGTACACTACAAAAGAGTACGTTCTGACCGCAAACGCATGTCTTGGCTGTGTAAACCAATAGATACTCACTGTCTCAACGGTTCCGTGAGCCGTGAAGCATAGTGGATTGTGTTTGGTAAGTCTAGATGTCGAAACAAGATAGTCAACTCAGTTAAACTGTTACAAGCGGGTAGGAAGACGAAAAAATAAACATGTGGGTCAACTTCCGAAGACAGTGTGAAACAGAGTTGTGATTCAGTTTCAATTATTTTTAGGTTACATTTGGCCGTAATACTAACAACTGCTCTCCAGAATTTTGAATACGGCAATGGTGATCGTTTCGGTGCTAGAAGCGTGCAACTTCATTTGGTTGTTATGAAGCTATGGCTCGCAGATGAGAACGTTAGTTGAGTGAAGTGAAAAACTGCAGCGAATTGCCGAAGTTTTCGCTATGGCGGCAGCCATACGGGTGGAGCTGTTTGTCTACCGCGCGAAAGCGTTATCAATGGTGTTGAAGAGTAGTATCAGCAACAGAGCATTAACCGAATGACAATTGAGGAGCTTCCATGAGCGGTGTCTAAGAAGAATCTTGGGTACTCAGTGGTCGAACAATTTGGAACACTGGGGGATTTCGGCAAGCAAACACGGACGAGATTGGGATCATACTGACGTTCAACCAGCTTCCTTGGCTGGAACACGTCTGTGGAATGGTTGACGAACGGATTCCAAAGTAGCAGTTGTGCAAGTAGCCAAACAAAGTCAGAGAGATTTTGACAGCCAAAGGCCACGATAGGAAACTATTCTCTAAGCAAGTCATTCGTGTCGTAATATCGATTTTAGACCATAAGACGACAACCTTAAAACGGACCGGGCTGACATGCGAAAGTTCAATGAGCAGCAGTCGTGAGTCCAAGAATTCAAGTGCACAGGAAGTAATATAACTATAACGTGCATAGGGCGTTGTGACACAGAGATACTGTTGTGACAGACGTGGCCTAGAGTGCGCTGCCAGTCTCAGATTGGCAGATCAGTAACGAACGCACAACAAAAATGTTAACAAGAAGAGGGTAAGAATGTCGGATGCAAGCAATTTGAGTAATTTACGTCTGTATCTTTATTTTAATTCCAGCCGGTCAATGACCCTCGTTGTCTGACAAACTGCTTGCTCTCCTTTACAGAAACCTGAATTTTTGCGGTCTGTAACCCATTCTTCCACGTAGCTTTATTGATGAACAGGACGCTGAAGGTTTTGCTTGCTAGCCAATCTTACGTAAAGTCTGTGTTGAAGTTGCCTGACAATTTTAACAGCTATCCCGCCAACTGAAATTTCACAAATGGGGGTTTCCAAGTTTTATTTCCGCGAGATGAACTTCAGTTCCAAACGAGCTTATCAGCCGGCTAACTAACACTGATGAGAATTCAAGGTTAAAAACAGCTGCTTTCGGTCGTCTTCAACTGGCACATACAATTACAAGGAATTCACTAGAGTTACATGTAAAACTGGAATGTGGCTATACAGAATGGTACCGGTCATGACAACTGTGTAGATGATGTCAAACCGGGTGATGGTTGGTTCGTTTGTGGGTGCGTGGGTGCTGTGTTTAAACGAGGCACGTGACCTGCATGTGGTACAGTGTTAATCGGATTAATGGGCGAATGGGGTTCAGATGGTTTACGCATAATTGGGTACATGAGGTACGGGGTTTATACGAATTTCTTTTGGGCGCACGGCTAGGGGTCGTAGACCCCGATCGCGATCGCTTCTATCGACAATGGTAGTCTCACTCTGAAAACGTGGAAGTGGACGCGAGAAACTTTGTAAATAATTTTGTAAGCTCAGCCGACCGTGAGTTGATGACCGCGTTCATCGAATACAATTCGATAGCACTCGAGATGGGTTTCTTCACACCATTTCAAAGCTGTTTCTGTAAGTGCTCATGAACCTTGTGTGACAATCGCCGAGATATTTTTCAAACGCAGCCGGTTTGCCAAGTGAGAGAATAAAGAATAGCAAATAAAACTTTGGCAAACTGTCTTTAAATGAGACCACCAAACATACCGGGAATTGACAATCCGTGGCAACTCGTGTGTAAATGATCACCCGTGGCCTGAGACCGGGTAACCATGTCAAACCCACCTTGACGAGGAGAACGCTCAGAATCACTGTCCATAAATGCACATTCTGCGCACACAGCGCGTCTACAACGGCTTCAACAAACTGACGTAGGTCATTGGGACTCCTCTGCAATGAAAGTTACCCCAACGAGCGTGCCTAGCAGCTGAGTCAAAAGCGGCCTTTGGGTTTTTCTACCCTAATTACTACTAAAATTCTTTAAATCGTCTCACATGTAAAAAAAAGTCGCTACACATCTAATTCACACATACCATTTCAGTCTACACAGTATGGTTGTGTGTACAGTGGGATGAACGGCTGGCACAAACATGACTAACTTGGTTTGCACTCGTCTCCTCCGCGTACGGTAACCGCTGGGATACCCTTTCCACCTAAAAACGGGGCTGGGCCTATGACAGGGGGTTCGGCTTCGTTTTCTGCCCTAATTGGTCGCACATACGCGTCTGGTGGAACATACACAGGTTACGGTGGCTCACGCCTCAACACACACTTTGTTCAAGGAAAGCAAGGTGCGACGTGGTGTGTTGCATGGTCCTAAGTGCATTATGGTACAGAGAAAATACCGAGGCTCGACCGTGACAAGTCCAATAACCTAGCCAACCCAATGGTTTGACTTAAACACGTTAGTACCAGGGCCAGAAGGCAGCGGCAACAGGATGAGCAAGGCGCTCAAACGAGTGAGATATTCAATAACAAACTGAAATATAGCAACGGCCAATTGAGTAAGGGTTGCCATCACTAAATACTCGTTAAATTGTGTGTCCGCAGTGTCGATGACCGGAGGAGACGAGTGAAGACTAGTCTAAACAGGAAGACAGATAGGGTATAGGCTAAGATGTAACACACATCAGCGTGTACTGAGTAAACGCTTACCGATAGCGAATGGTCATTGAACAATCGGTACGAGAAGGGCTGTGTTGAGGTGAGACGGTTTTCTGAGCGGAAGGTGCATGAAGCAGAGTATGAGTTTGCACCATCCGATGGACGGCAATCACACCGACCACAAACGGATCCATGCAAGTCGCCGAACTACGAACTGATCGAGCTTCTACAAGTGGAGTGCAATTTACAACACAATGAAAAGGGTGTCATAATTAAGACCGGGCGTAAAAGATAATGTCACTCTTAGCATACTGGAGCATAATCGGCTGGTTTGCAAACAATAAAAACAGCATGGAGCGGGTATTGTATTACTTTAAACGAAAATGAATGTATCAAGAACAATAGTGATTGTGGACCAGTCGCAACATAATCAATCAGTGAATTGTATCAAGCTTCGATGGGCTGAATTTTATGTCACTTTAACGTGTAAAACAATTCTCAATTCACGCAATGATGAATAATGAAAATGTCAGTCAAATGTTAGAATATAAAACGATCGACAGGTAGGGATTATATGCCTTAGTTTTCGATGTTGTGTTGCAACCAAAATCAAAGAGGTCAACAACAAAAAATACAAAAGTGAGCCTACAGATTGGCCAAACAGGAGTTTGCAAACAGTTGACGCTCGAGTCAACCAACCAATTGTCAGCAATACAATTTCAATGTTTAACAGCTGCGTTATTGGATTCCAGCGTGAACTAACTGAGAAATCCTGCTCAAACAGCCAATCTCCTGAAACGTTTAACGGATTCTACATGACAGAGTGAGTTGGATAAGTGGCTAGCTCCAAATGTGCCATTTCTGAAGATCCGGCGTGGCTTCGTAGCTCAGCTAATAGAGTGACTGTTGTGTCTAGACATGCTGCCTCTGTCGTCAGTTCGAATCCACCTGAGTTCCAAATTCTTCGCAACCGGGTCTTTTAAAATAATCAAATCTGCCAAACCAGCTGTCACCAAAGTCTGTTTTGTTCGACGGACTACATAGGTTGAAATTTCAGCTGAATGGAGAAGGAAAATTAACGCAATCCTCAGCAAACGATATACAGTTTGTCGTGCCAAGTTCTACGGCATCAACACAAAAAAATAATTTGTGAAAGCCAAAATAAATGTTGCCGAACATCATGTGAATCCGTTGCTGTGATCTTCTGAAATGCACAGGTAAGCAGAAGTCATCAAAGTAAGCCTGTAAACCAGCAAACATTGTCAACTAATGCCCAAACGGGGATGCTGTATACAGACATGAACCTAAAGATTCCAGCAAACCATATGTTCAAGCTACAATCCCCTGATATGGCTGTCGTACATGAGCACAGCGGATATCAGCTTGCACGCACCGATTAGTTCAACTTGTGCATTGCACTGCTAGCTTGTCCTTCCCTAAAGTAAACAAGTCACGAGGAAGTTGTTGGTTTTCCTTATGCAAAATTTCCGACGTTCATCGATTAACGTTGAGTCAAAAGACTATAAACCAAGTACACTGATAACGGCGTCCACGCGTATATCGTCCGAGTGGCTTCGGTTTCACAAACGTTACCGACACCTGAACCTCGTGAAGGTAGTAGACGATGATAGGACGACCTATGTTGAAACAGTCAATCGACAGTGCGAACGGTTCAAGTCTCACACAGCGATGGAAGATCAATTCACATGTCCGGTTTGTACTTGTGGGCTCCAGTCACTGCAAAAAGCAGATATCACAACAGGAATTTTGGCGGAAATGGCACAGTCTCCCGATATCACTTTGCAGGATATCGCTGTAGTTTTGACAATACGGTTACATAATACCACATCACAGTGCACAAACGGTGCGGTGAACCTGAAGAAACAGCATGGCGTGTCTTAGATTCTATGGAAAATTTGCTAGGTTTCCAGTAATCTTGCTCATTTGTAGATCTGTTTAGTTTCTGAATTCACCTTTTTGTCATCTATCGGTTGATGAAAAAATTATCGTGAGACCGCCCTGCGTTACGGAAGTATCACACTTTGAACTTGGATATTTGCACCCATTGATGAATACTGGGTTCCAGCTACACATTGCCTTTCAAACGCTGGGAAGTTTGTCAGCAGCCAGCTGTTATTGATCGTGAACCGTAGTGGCCAAATACTGAGACGATAGAGTCAAGCAATTAGACCTGAAATGTGCAAGCGGTGTACTGGAGCCGCTCGCTAATCCAACTAGATTAGGTCTGTTCTTGGGAAAACAATTTTGGGAAGCCTTTCAGATAGAATAAGCGTGAAATGGTTCGGACTCCGGATTTTGTACACCGGCGCGCGATTCTCGGACAAGCTGTAGTGTCGTTCCACAACCAGATTCAGTTAGGCTGGGAAATTGTCCAGACTCATCGGATCACAAACACCGTACGATGTGGCTACAATGAACGCATCGAACTTGATGCACATCTCGTTCTCAGTGAAGTTGTCTGAGCACTTCCAGTGTCAGTGCATTTGATCAAGGAGGGGACCAACGAAGACTCAACCATGAAGTAGATTATAACGCTCATCCGCACTTGTCCACGCGCAGACATCAGTGGCGACTTCCATCGTTTAGAATATTAAACGACCATTAACGGATGCTCCATGAATGCCGACAAAGTGACAGTCTCGGTAGCCCAGCACTGGTAGGTGCCAAAGCAACTTTGTAGACGGCATCCACAGATCAGTTCAATAAAGCCTATGGTGTGCAATTTTGCTTTCTGTCCAAACACCAACACACAGATTGAACAACACTGTAGAAATTGTACATCATGCCCCCTGGCTGCGAAATGTCCCTCTAAACCATTTTCAGCAAAGCTTCCTTAAATAATGACTGAGAACTACCCTTGATATCATTAAGTCTGACACAAACAGGAGGTGAGGACGTAACGCAAGAATAGAAGAGCAACACAATCGAAAACATGTGCTCGTGCACCATGCCTCATGACAGGTGAATTCATCTGTGCACGCACGTTTCACTGGCTAAAGAGCTGGAAAAGAAAGAGTAATCGTCCGACAACGAGGATCAGTTCTCTATGAGGTGAAAATTGGTGAAGTCACATATGTACGGCATGTAATTCAGATTTATCGAAACAGGGATGTGGTATGTGACCAGAAAGGTTCATTCCTCCATTCTGGTATAGTGGCGAACGCCTTCGAATTACAGAAAGAACAGCGAACTCCCAGAATCGAACCTTCGGAACAAACAACACTGTAGTCTCAGGACCTGGAACACAGGAATCCGTCGGAGTTGATACAGCTGACCAACAGCAGTAGGATACGCGCAAAAACCAATCAAATTGATCTTAGGAAGCAATGCTATGATTGACCCCAGCAGCCTTCAAGAATAGGTGTCAAAGAATTTCGTTTTTCTTCCAAAGACGCCTTCTTCCCAGAAGTCAATCGTGTTATTTTCTTGGGTCGAAGCCCTCGTTTTTTCTTCTCGAAGCGGAAAATTCTAGTACTATCAGGCGCTCTTTTGTTCAGTTATTGATCTAGCATATTTCTCGGGTAGCTAAAACAGAAGTGAATATAGTGCTTGTGTGTATTCTGTTCTGGCATCACGGTTTGGAAACATGGTATGTAAGTGAAAACGACAACAACAAAGTAGTTGTGTTTGGCACTCGTTACTTCTATCAATTGGCCTAAACCATGTGAGATGATCGAGTCTGCAACGCGTCCGGTCGCCAGGATGTAGTTCGGCTAGTCAGGTGGCATGGTTTGTGATGGTTAAGTCAAGCATTCCACATGCCAACTGAACGTTAACCAAACCACCACACATTGTTTACTGAGACCACCAATAGGTGGGTAAAATTACGGGATCGATGTCACCGTCGACTGGCACTAGGTAAGAGATGGATAGGGGATGATCTGGTGTATATAAATGAAGTAACTAAATGAAGGGGTAATCATTGTAGATCAGATTTGCCTCCGGATCGGGGCTCTCACGATTCACGGAGTGTTTGGCTAGATACTCCAGAAGAAATGGCGAATAATCGGGCTTAGTGGCGCGAACATTGCCGTTGTTCGGCCGAAGTGACTGTGAGGTGAGTACAGCTAATGACAAAGGGCAGTTATCAGAAAACTGTTTTGCCGATGATGTCTTACTTTCATATACAGCAAGGTTGTTCGTTCAAAACGTGCAGGGAATTTGAGCTTGAATGTTTGAATTTAAACTTAGTCACTTTTGGTAACTTTCCACGATTGTACAGCAATGAAGCACTAGTATGAACTACTGACACACTGCTGCTATTCGTGATAATGATCCCCTGTAGTTTATTCACAACAATCATAAGCATAATCAGTAGGTATTGTGGTCCAAGCGGCAGCTCACCGAGTGCAATAATCTGGAAGAAAAAAATTTACTGAAAAAGATCACACAAGTCAAAGTTGAGTTAAAAGTGTTATGAATGCAGGCATATCATTGAGTACTTAACGTCACGATTCAGAATGGTGTTTCTAACCTGCGACGTAGATGACGAGGTCCGCAGATTGGCAGACGAATCTTGCTAGATGAGCATGCGGTAGCCTAATGCAGTATGCTTTGTGAGTGACGCCATTTTCAACTGAATGAGTTGTCTGCGTGATTCATTGAGCCTTTGTCCCACGCTTGTTCGTTTCTATTAGCATTACGGACACGTGTGGTGTAGATAATCTCTGTTCATCAGTGCCTTCACTCTGTTGAACGTTACAGTACAAACCGTACAGAACCACCCAGCCTTATAACGATCTCCCTGTCATTGTTAAAAGGAGCCGTTCAATCTTCATATAGTCACCGCGAAAATGACCAAAGGTAGAGACATCTTGGTATTTTTGAGACACGAAAAAAGTAGTGACCAAAATTAAAACAAGACTGTAAGTGAACAAATACTGTTACAAAGCTATTTAACAAGAGATCAGTAGCCGGAACCTAACCACTGATTTGTCACGGTATCTGCTGACTCGGTGATCACGTATGAAAACGTACTTTTATCGTATAAAGAGAAGTGGATACAGTGTGGATGAGAAAGATTGTTGAGACCATAGTAGACGGAACGCAAAGCTCCAAGTGCTAAACGCCCAACAGGTTAAAGTACGAATGAACATCGAAATAGAGAAGATAAACAATTACACTAGACATTTAGGCTGCACGCCATCTAACAACACTTAATGTAGTGGGTGGAATGTGAGAACAGATCTAGGTGAGGTCAAAGTAAACAGAGTGAAGTCGTACGTATCTTAGTGAAACGAATCACCATCTGATACATTCGCAACGTAAGTGAGCACGTGAGCACGTACACACGAGAACAGTATCTCTTCGACATCATTAACACAGCCGGCATTAGATCGAACTACCACGCCGAACGTAGGCTGAGCAAAGATTACATTGAAAAAAAAACCCGATAACTTAAAAACAGATAGGGGATACATAGTCGAAAAAATTCGACCTCGCATGGCTTTACACGTCACAATAATCACACGGTTGTCATGAGAAATAAGCAAGCGAAACAGATCAAGAAATGGAATCTGCCGAAACGCTACGCACATGCGTGATTTGACGTCCCAGTATACAAAAGTAAAGCCACAAAGTGTCAAGGCACGCAGAAACTTGGACTCTTTTAAACTGCTCAAGTCAAGACGATCGAAACACCTCGAACTGCAACTCCGAATTGCGCAAACGGAACTCGGCATCTGTACCACCAAATATACTCGATATGGTTCAACTGTACAGGTTGTGCTAAAGTACGGAGATAAAGTCACATAGAGGAAGTTACAGTTTCCAGTCACAAATCACAAGAAAAAAAGTGGGTTTCACAGGGCCTGAAATTTCATGCGCAAATGTGAAACTTTAGCTCATAATAACAAAAATTTTGCGCTTCAGCAGGATTCATTGTGAAACTTGTTATTCATGAAGTCTGAACAGTGGTTCATAATCATATCGCATATTGCCAACGAGAGAACAAAAAAGTTTAACCTACGCCCATACCTTCGCCGTTTGAGACGGTCACAGTTTCCGGGTCCAGGATAAGACCTCGGGGTCGAGGGGACTGAGTTGTGGTGGTCCCTGTTCGAGAGTTTTGCGCACATTTGTCCAACACAACCGGATTAATTCGGACTGCAAGTTGTTGCCAGTCCAAAAATGCGCCCACTTGCACAAGTAGACAGTGTTCCAAATTTGCAAGAGCGCGATCCAGTTTGGCGCGACCGTGTTCCGAAAGCTGACCACTCAATGTGAGCCCGTTCAAACGTTGCGTGTTCGGCAGTGTTTTGAGCACAGGGCGATCTGCCTGAAGAGTGTCCCCGAGGAAGCGTAGAAAAGAAGTGAAGATTAAACTAATATTGTTATTACAGTCGACAATAACATGTCTCTAATTGATATTAATGCTTGACCGCCGGCGACGAAGTGTACCTACAACCTGTGGTTTGGCACAATGATGTATGTATGCACACAGATTCCTTAAGAGACTGAGGTGATAAGGATGTGGGTGCTCAGAATGAGACGCTTAGGCCTGAAGTATAACTGCACCATTCCACCGGATGTCTACATGACTAGCCGTAATGTTCAACCGCACCAATTAATGCACATCGCCGTCGTGACGTTCCACCGTTAAATAACTGGCAAATGTAAATTATTTTGATGACAGGCCTGCAATTGTGTCCACCGAAACAAACCATACATAACATGGTTGGCGGCATCCGGTTTGGATTAGCTTGTCACAGTGAACGAAGCCAAACGATGTCTGCGCTTAGCCATTACCCTAAGTGGATTGCGCTGCACCATTCGCGATTTCACTCACATACCACATATCTGGTATAAACCCGGAAGAATAAGACCAGTAGGTGTGTGAGTGAGGCCTTTATGTCCAGCCGGTCAATGCTGGTGAACCAATTAATTGGGTAACACGAAAAAGGAACCCTAATCTTTCGAGAAATAAGCAGAGATTGCAATGACAAAATCTAAATCGAGAAGAAAGATATGTAAAATGCAATACAAGAAGCATTTCAGTATAGTGGTGCATGGTAGCGCATTCTAGAGAGGATAAGGATGAAAAACAAGATTCAGATTGAACTACCAAAAGAACAGGCAGAAAACGTCAAGAACCCACAGAGACACAGAATGATTTGCAAGTATCTGTGTCACATTGTACAATATACACAATACAGATGGTGCACGTTCGCCCATCGATGTTCTTGGATGGGACAAGCTGGTGAAGTTCCCCATTATAAAAACAGGCAACAGCAGATGTAGTATAAAAAAGAAAGCTGTTGATATTATCATCAAACATTCTTCCTGTAATCCACAATAGTTAAATGTGATCGTAATTAATGAGACATCTGTTACAATTAGTGTTGAGCGAACGTAAATTTGCGTTAAGAGCAAACCCGCAATAAGGATGGAACTAAACATGTGCACACACGTACAAACATAAGGTGGTTTAAAAATTCAATTCGATGATGTGACCAACACAGTGGGCCCATGAGTGAGGAGCGTTCAAGCTGAAATATTGTGATTGATGATGATGGCTGACCTCAATAACAATATTCTAACCGTTTTGACTCTGCTGTTTTTGTGGCAAATGTTGTTTACTCAACATTAACAATCGGTGAATCACAACCTTTCACGATAGTTGAAAATGATGGGTATGATTAACTTAAACACTGATCTGTTGTGCAGTAGACAGTAATATGTCACTCAGCCAGTTTTCAATTATTTCTATTTATTATGCAAGCCATTGCAATCCAAATGATTACAGTTAACAAACGAAGTTTGGAGAATACTGTTCTTTCACGTATAAATAAACCAATGTTATCATACCTTACATTTCAACATTGACGGGATCAGATCTTCCCCAAAACTCTTTTTGGAAGGGTGTTTACACACATCCCTTTTCAAATCCTCCATGATATCCATCAGAATAACTTGCACGTTTCCCAAAGCATTCAGGACTTCAGTGAAAGCGATGGTTTGACAGACAACGGCCAACACGGCCTTTACTGATTGTCCCAGATTAGAACTCACACAATGAATTTGATTGAAACAAGCGGTGCTGTCATCCTGCAAACAACAAGAGATATCAAAGGAAAAAGTGATGAATAAAAACGGACGACCCTATGGCTTATGCAATGCTTGGTACTATCTCTTAGCTGTTGTGGAGTATGGTTAAACCTTAATTAGTGCCAGTGAATTGCATAAAGCAAGTCTTTGAAGAACCCAATAAAACGACATAATTCAGTCATCCAACTGAGGAACGCGCACGATTGAGTGTTGGTCATTCCACAACAGGGTGTGAGGTAACATCAATGAAGATCAATCAGGCTATTATACCATAAGTGTCAGTAATGCGTTGGGTAACATTATTGCGTGTTAAACGTGCTAACATGTCATAACGAAAACTGAACTTTTAGAGAAAACGTATATATCAGAGAAAATGCACTATAGTAACCTACATAAGCTAGCAGGACAGACTAAAATCTATTCTTACAAGCTATGCTATAACTATAGTACATTAACGTAACCCATAACTCGTGGAATGTGGAGTACATAAACAAACCACTGCGCAACATGAAAACTGACTATCCGTGATCCATCTATTAGGGACGTCATTCATTTAAGACACTCCGAAACCTTCCGTGGCGCCAGTGATTGAACTGAATGCAGCACGGATTATCGGGTGTTCAGTACCAAATTGCTTATTCACGTCTGCAAGTTCGTGTATTGTAGACTATCCAGATAACAGCAGAAACCAGATGTTAAACGAATTCAGAACTCAAAGACAGGGACTACTTCTCAACGTGCCGTTCGTCTAAAAGACGCTTCTGTATTTACTATCCCCGAGGATATTGAGCAATACCTCAAGGAATAGATCACGGCAACAGCCATCAAGACGATCGGAATCCAGAGCCAGAAACGCCTAGACTGATTAGACGACAACAACGCAGCTATCTCCAACTTTATATGAGAGAAGGACGCAGCGTTTGCTATGTCAACAATCGACCCGGAAAATGAAGACAAAAGGGCTACATTCTGGAGTGTACATCACAAAGTGACCGAGTGTCTTCGCAGAATCAAGCAGGAATGATGTAAAAAGCAAGGCGAGCTGATGTAGGACTCTGATGGAAGTGATTTTTAGTTTACCCGCCCAGTCTACTAAAGCACTGAGTGACGGGGATTCTGGTATTTCATACACTCAACCGGACGTTATCATGAAGGTGTGGAGGAAGCATTTTGATAGACTGCTAAACCGTCATACTGTCATTGATTGGGAGACCGTGAGTGCTTTTTCATAAGACGTCGAAATTATACTTATTTTCACTCCAGATTTGGTAGAAGTACATAGAACCATTGGACAACTGTGAAACTGGAAGGCCGTAGCTTCGGATTGGTCTTCCGGAGAGCTTCAAAGACAAGGAAGCACAGATTTGGGCGTGCTATGCTCTAGTCGCATTACTCCAGCTGAGAGCAAGAAGTAGTCCCCCAAGGGTTCAAGGATGCTCTGAGTATACCTTAGTTTACAGCTAGGGGTAGCAAGTAATTAACCGATAGCTATCACCACACCAGTCAGCTCAGTTGTGTAGGAAAAGTGCTAACAAGAGTCCTGCTGAAAAGATCAAATATGGAAGATTTGCAGACCAATGTTCCTGAGGAACAATGTGGATTTCGGTCGAACTGCCGTATAATCGACATGGTGTTCACCGCTCGACAGATCCAGGGGAAGTTCTGTAAACGCAACCGGTCACGGTATGCTTTCTTCGTGGATTTCACCAAGGCGTTCGATTATGTGAGCTGTAAGACACTGTCGACAGTGCCAGGAAAATTTTTTTCAGTGATACAAATTTCTTGATTACTAAATTCATCTGGGATTTTAGATGGTTGAAATTATTATGCAAAGTACGTCAGTTCCATAAAAAGTAATTTGCAGAACAGTTCGTCAATCTCCTTTAATCTGATCTATGATCACTCTAAAGCCGACGAAAGGATTTACCATGACCTGTGTTACAATTCTCCCGACTAAGAAGTGCGCCAATATTAGCTAATACGTTTCTGTTTTGCAAACTTTACATACTTGTAAATCACCCTCAGCCCAAAAGTCAATCTGCTTTACATATCTGCTGTTATTCAGCAGCGTGTAGCTTGTTGCATTCCAAACCTTAGCGCCATTCCTCTCGTTTCAGTGTTTCTATTAGTAGTAGAGGATGCGCACGAAAAGCCTAGTAGCTGGACCAAAAAAGGATGGAATTTTGGTAGCACAACTGCTGCTCCTCTCCATATTAGAAAACAAAATAAAACAGAAACAACAGTGACACTTACAGAATGATTGGGTTTTGATGCTATGGTACGGGCTTTTTCAAGGGCATTCTGAAATATGCTATAGGTAATGAAAATTTCCTCTCTGGAAAGGAAAGAAAATTTGCAAGGGTCACCGGGGAAACTTACATAAACTAGGAAACTGATGATATACTAGGCGTATTGTGGGAACGAACTCACAAAGACCGCTTCAAATAGACGGCTGATTTGTCCATTGCTCAGTGGTCAACTGCGGAAGAAAATTCAGACAGGCTAAAACTCTTAACCGCTCAGACCGTGAACATCGAATTGCCAATCCAAGAGTGGATCAAAGTGAAAACCGTATCAGTTTTACGATATGCACATTTGCGAAACGATCCATTAAATTTAATCGTCAACAGCTACCAAAACCTTATCACTAATAGGTCTAACTAAGTGGAAACTCGTCCGTCAAATTAGGTCAGTAGTGTGCAGTGGACAATGAGATTTGAAGTTTCAATATATTGGTAATATAAACAAACAGTAGGCGAAAATATGAAAATGTCAAACAAGATGTACGATGATGTCAAAAGAGGCAGAAGGAACGTTTTGGCAGTCTTAGACAGCACGTGACTTTACTGTTAATTTGTCTGATCAACTGCGCATCAAGGACATGCTACAAAAATATATCGGCTTAAGAAATGAGAGGCCAACGATCAGAGATGGAACGGAAAATCAATATTCTGCACTATTATTGTGGTATTTGTGAGGACTTCAAATTTGCGCCTTCGTTCGAAATTCTCTAATTAACAATTTTTACAAGAGTAGTTGTGTGAGCTCACGACAAGCCTAATGACATTCCAGCCAATAATCTCTGTATGGGGCCAAATCCTTCAGAGTTTCTGATCAACGGCACGGCGGTAACTGTAATATGCACTTGCAGGGATGAAAGGATATCACTAGGTACTTAGGACAAATTTATGATGCTGACTCTTTCCATCAATTTTAAACCGGGAAAATGACGTTGCAAACAAGGCAAGTACAAATCATGAACGAGGCTCAGGCGAAGATATGATGGCGACACTCAACTGGCGTGGCTCCAAACAGATAGGCCCAGTGTGATGAGACAGCTTATCGATCATTTACTGAATGCGTTGCAAATCAAGCGCACTGCGGAACTACGTCGACACCAGTTTACGTCCAGTCAGTTAGCATAACAACAAAAGATACCAATCCGGTTGAAGTGACTAAAGAAGAATGTTTACGTAACAGAAACGAAACATCAGTACTCATCTTACTCGTTTGGAGTTTGCCGAAAACTTGCAGGAAAGCACGATTGAGGGTTGAACGGTGGTGGAGATCCAGATTCCTTTAAAAGGTAGGACATTTATGATAAACTGGAAGAATTTATACAGATGAGAGACAGATATGGCAGAAGGTTTAATTCATCAATTTAGAAAATATGAATGAAGGATTTCACTTAAATGCTGATGACCTCCTTTTGAAATGAGATATATTACCACAAGGAAAAGAAGGGAAGAACTCGGCAAGTTTCATTGAGTCTGAAAAGATCTTACTGTGAAAACTAGTAAAAATTTAAGAAAGATGAATCGGGACGCAAAGTTTAGTTAGTCGTTATCAACAAACAGGCTAGAATCTTTAATTGATTTACTATTTCCTTTACACTCTCTTGGTGCGTTAGACACAGTTCGCACTGGCTACGGCCACATAGGCGCGCGTCTATAACGTTTTCTGATTATCACTCTCAAATCGACACTCCACAACCGATTTTGCCCCTATCTGTACTCGTCAGGTAGAGATAGCCTGAATGATAGGTCGAACCGGTAATCTTTCGAGTTACGAGCTAAAGTGCTTAGTCATTTGACCACCATTACTGAATATCGCTCATGAAGGGGGAGAATATACTTGACCGAGTTATTACTTTCCTTATAATCCGTTAGTGCGGATGGTTGTACTCCACCTCGGGTTGCCAGTACGCACTGAAAACGGCCACATGAGTGCAAAATGCTTCTTGATCCCCAGTTTTCAGTCTACTTCTACCTGGTAAGTCCAAACAAGAACGAAACCGATCATCCGTGTGACCATCAAGACGTATTAGAAACCTTGAATCTGATTCAGGAACAAAAGCTTAGGTGAGTAAGTAGCGCTTCCAGATCTAACCAAAACAAAATGGAAAGAATGGAAAGTTCTAGTTTCCCTAGTCGTTGCGCTTCTTTTCGCCCATAGGCTGAAATCGACGAGCCGTGTTTGTGATTGGCCTGCAAACAAACAATCATCCACCACGGCCCCAGAATGGGTTGAGAAAGGGTCTTTGCAAACGGTTGATCCCAGTGACCACCAGCAAAGTGGTGGACGGCTGTTTCAATCTAGTTGAGTTTTATAAGCACCGCCCACGCTGAAGAACCCATGACCAGTGAATATTGTATATTGTGTATTGTATACCAAGCGTCTATCCACTAAACCATGAGGCTACGATAACCCGGATTGCAGGAAGGTATGTAAATTAGTTTCCTTAGCCGTTGCGCTTCATTTCACCTCCTTTCGTTCTCTATAAATACACAGTGGTCGATAACAGATGTCGCGTAGATGAGGCAAACAGGCACCAAGTTGTAGGCAAGCTCCTTACCTCTCAACCCATAGCAGTCACGGGTTCATCGGCACAATAAGTCAGCCAAATCGACAGTAGTTAAAGTACATTACCACGACTGTTTCCACAAACAGCTTATAAAGCCCGACTTCATTCTCTTGGCAGTAGATCACCCGGGCTGTGTATAGAAATAACCTA
This sequence comes from Paragonimus heterotremus, assembly GCA_013368495.1. NCBI lineage: Eukaryota > Metazoa > Platyhelminthes > Trematoda > Plagiorchiida > Troglotrematidae > Paragonimus > Paragonimus heterotremus. The sequence goes on along the minus strand of LUCH01003037.1, from coordinate 7,624 downwards.
TGATACCAACGAATTCAGAAGGAACCCAGCTGTGGAAAACCTGGGTATTGGCTGTATTCTAATCAACGACAGGAACGAAATGCATCTACATGGCACGTACTCTACCAGCTGAACTATGAAGCCACAATGGGGGCGCAGAAATCGCACATCTGAACTCACTTATCTAAACATTCCATCGCCCTATATGAAATTCGTCAATGATGTTCAATAATATTCTGTGCGAACACAAACTGATGCCCGTCTACTTTGAAATCGACAACAAAATCCAATCATGGCAGACTTCAAAGTCGTTGCTGTCCGTAAATAAATGTATATTCGAGTGTTTCATTTTAGCGTCTGAAGCTAGTAATCAAAATACAGCAACAACATGAACAAAAACAGTAAAGAGAAGAAAAGAGCACTTTATTCTGACCGACACTAATGGAACACAACGGACAAATTAACGTTTCTTTGCCAAACTCGTCGAAATATGCTCCTGGTACAATGGTGAAAGATCACATGCCGTCATACAGTAGTAATAGGTGCTCAAGTAAAAAGCAGAAAAGAACGGGATAAGCGTCGCAGCATGCACTAGTCACCGCCTTGGAGCAATATAGTTGTACGTGACCTCGGACGTTGTCAGACTGTCCGACTGAATAGATATCACTAGATCTCAAAAACTCTCCACTGGCAGAACAGCTTAGCCATTATTTTACCCGGGCGCAAAACTCAGTTTAGAAGAGGAAGATGAGAAAAGTGATAATATATCATTCAGTTCAGTTACTATTTTTTAAAAACCTCTGGAACAGATTAGCTACTTTTTACCTTCAAGCGGGAAGGCTGCTAGTCCATAATACAACCGCGTTGTCGGGGTCAGCAACCCCAGATGCTCAGAGTCCAAGACAAAAGCTACGATAACTTTATATGCACTAACATTTGCAAGTCGTCATGCTTGCAAGACGGTGTGTATACGCCTAAGTAACATTTGATGACCGCTGGGTTGACATAATTCAGGACACAAAACTACTGTTCTTTAGCCGAATGCACGTCGGATTTTAGTCTGTTACACCCGGTTGGAAAGAATGCTCACTCATGAAGGCATGCAAACTGATGACCTTCTCCCTGAGATCGGTAAGCAGGCAAGCTAGATGTGATTCGAACAAACTGCTGAACTGCTTCTTCTTGTGCTTAGTGGATTTAATTTAGGCCGTAAAACGTGATTCTATACAGTTCACAGAGGATTCTTCAGTTTAGTAGAATTTTGTACATCATAAAAACATCAATTAAACAATAACGTTTCTTCTTGAAGGTTCTTCCAAGGGGAGCACTGTATTAATATTTCATTGTTTATGAGCCGAAACAAAGAAACTCAATAACTCATGTTTCAGAACCAGCCAATTACTAGTGAACAGGAAGTTCATTCCGAATGATGGTAGGCTTTTCGCAGGTTTCTCCTCCACTTATGTTTTCTCCATTCTTTCCCATCCACAACCTTGCCACCACTGACCTTCCTGAATTGGTTTCATTCTGAAACCTCAAAAGAATGTTTTTCCAAATGTTCAATACAGATCCAGATGCACACCAGAATCTGCAACTTATTTTAATCTGTAAATTTCTCATGAATCCTAAGAAGCTGTAAAATTACACATTGGGCAAACAAGCCACAGGATTACTCGTCTTTTGACAGTATCCTGATTAATCTACAACTAACATGGTTTTAAGCAAAACAGTTAGAACACACAAACTGGTAGACGCAGGCGTTTTGTACTGAAGATGACGAACAATAATATTAAGCGTACTGCAGCTGAACAAACGCGACTAGTAAATCTCCGTCAAACACACTGCCGTCTTCTTTCCATCGTAGGACACTTGTCATTATGCGGTCGTGTGGTATTTACACAATTCTGTAGGACGAATAGAACTTATAACAATCGTTTGCAGAAGTCATGTAGGAGGTCTACTGCAGAACCAATTGCGCCTGATCCCAGAAAGTATGTACTAAGCTGTTCTTCAGTACAATTGAATTCACTGAAATTCGAAGTTTTAGCTTCAGGCATGGATTTTAAAATACGAAAGATACCCAGAGCAAATTTGGCTCATCTAATCAATTCGGGTAACAGTCAATATGGATATCAAATTTAGGCCGATCTACTGAGTCAAACGTGTTCATGCCAGAGATGTTAAATGTCGTATCCTGGACGTTGCGGAGACTATCGGAATCTGACTGCGAAACCTTAATCTGTGCACGCAGAAGTTTTGTGTTTAGGCACGGAAGTTACCATAGCCTGTCGCTGTTGGAACAATTGACACGGAACCATAGTAGCCATGTCCGTAATCCTTAAATGACACTAGATTCACATTGTATTAGGTACCACACAATCTTGACTTAACGACTAATCCCATAATGAATACAGATTGAACATCACCCACAAATGATCGCAGCTGTCGTATTCCCACAGACTTTCCAATCGGCCTCTTTCGAAAAGAAGCACTAGACTCGAGTTTCGTTCTCATTAGAGCTCGTCGGCAGTGCACAGCTTGATCATTACTCACAAGCGAAAGTGGTTGAATGTTCACATATGATAATTCGGTCGTGCCCAATGTGAGGTCAATGGCGCACTGGCCAACACGGTTGCCTCATGAAAGCGTGGCCTGAGTTTTAGTTCCCGCAGTGGCAAGCATATGCGCCAGTGACGAGCTCTAATGAAAGCTATACTCGAGTCTAGTGCTTCTTTTCAAGAGGGGCCGACTGGAAAGTCTATGGGAATACGACAGCTGCGATCAGTTGTGGGTGATGTTCAATTCATATAAAAACCAAAATCCCTCACTACTCGTCAGTAATTTCATATTTATTGTGTTGTAGTTGGTCAGAAGATGGCACATTGGAAACGAGCTTCTTCGCCACGTTTTGACTTTTGACAACTGATTATATTTGTGAGCACGTTGAAACGGGCCATATTATCTTGCCTCTGTCTAGTGATATTCTGAGAGAAACTTTATTTTTATGTACTGAAAACGTCAGCTTCCGTTTTCTTGATCGTTGGTATCGCCAAATATATGAGGTAGCCATGTGAAGTCCACCAGAGCTCATCTTAGCAGATTTTTTCATAGTAAAGACTGAGCAGGAGCTAGCCGCAGACGTAGCGAGTCAGTCATACTACAAGTGATACGGTGATGATACGCTAGTATTTGGTCGGTCCAAACAGGCAATAAATAACCTAGTGCGGCGCTTAGGTAATTGTCACCCTAATCCAAAAGTGAATTTGAGACTGATAATTATTTGCTGTGTCTAGACACTCTCATACGGTTATAGACCAACATCTTCCCTTTCTCTTTCTCATAGAGATTCATTCTGCACGACAGGGTTGAATTCACAGTTATGTGCTATCGGTCACCGATCTGGTGCACATCACCACTTTTGACGTTGGACCGTAATCGTGGGTCAAACAATTCGGGCTTTCGTTGGTCATAACAGTAGTCCACAAAACAGAAGAGCGATAAATAAGTACAAAGGTATCAAGAAAAACGGAAAAGGAGAGGGGAGAGAAGCAGAAAACACTGAAGTTCCGGGGTCCAGGCTTGTCACCGACTGCTACACATTGCTTGGTCAGAGAGTATTTCTAACTGGCAATGTAAGTGGATGTAAACCCCCAAATCGGGCAGATTATTCCTGCCAACTTTGAACCGCGGAGCGGACGAGGTTTTCATGGCCCGTGTAAACACCATCGCCCGGCAGCCTCGCGGTTTCACCAAACCTTAGGTGCAGATCGATTAGAAAGCCGTACGCATTTGGTGAAGAGTTTGAACGCCAATGGTACTAGATGATCTTAGAATTATTTCAATCTCGTTTTTACGTTCTGTCACTACTCTTGGTTCAAATCTGTTCTAATCATAAAAACCTAAAATAAACGTTACGTTTTCCCCTTTCACATTCTTCTGCAACAAACGAACTTTGCATGTTGAAACCTGATCAGGAAAAAACAAAGGCAAGGGTAGTTGGCGTAAAGTATCCATTAGAAACAACTAAATAAAGATACAATTGGCTACGCCACTACTCTTGTACATCAGTACGATTGTATAGAGATCTCGAATCTGAATGAAGGAAGAAAATATAATATACTCAGGGTTTTTGGATATGATAATCTGAAAACACGAAGCATGACATGAATCCGTTTCATATCTACTCACCACGCGTGAAGGTATGATAAGCATGCGCTTAAATTGATCCAACTTGTGAGTGATATTCACGGAAGAACATACGCCCAGAAAACAGCGACAGATAACTGCACTTGAACGTACATAAATGAGCACCCACAACTAATTATCGAGAGTGTTTTGACCGAATGTTCTCCGTACTCGAATTTGTAAACCACAGGATTGAATGTTGCTCGTAAAATGAGCCCGATAAAGGTGGTTTATCAATGTCAAAACAGAAAACATCGCTTCACAGCGAATAATTCGATCAAGCACCTAACTAATGGAACTGAGAAAAACAAATTGATGACGCCCGTCTCGAGAGTCAACAATGGTGTACATTCAGTGTACACAGAAATCGAAAACGTTCGGTTTGATAATAAATGATATAAAACAGTGAAAATTGTTTAAAATCCATTACACTTGGGGATATGGTGTGTGAAAATGTTCAGTACATACGCAAAAATCAACAGTAATGCTGGTGCCCAACACACTTTTCGAAATTCCTCAAGCAACGCACGTAAAGCGATGAGAACATACTCACTGGCATATCAGAGGACTGGTGGAACTTTCGAGGCTCCAAGATCAAACGCAATGGTTGATCCAAGCGATGACACAGTTGCACTTGACTGCAATCGCACATGCGGGCATCGCTGGCAGGTAGAATTGAGAAAAACACAAATCAGCCTCATAGCGACTAAGGATACAAAGAAATAATTGAGTCCAAAGTTAATCTGGGAACCGCAAAAACGGATGGATTACGAGGCTCGGTGGTTGCACCTCATTCTTTTCTGAGAGTACGGACAACATTAATCCATAAGAAAGATGGCAAAAAATGAGTTGATCAGTCTGTCAAACTCAGGATGTGAAACGGAAAATGAAACAGAGTTAAAGCAAGATGACAATAACAGTTACTACAGCTGAGTAAGCCTTAGTCCAGGATATGTTAATGAAGGTGCAAATTGGAATGTGGATTGTCGAATCGATGCACGAAAGACACCCACGAATTAACTGAAACTAACAAAAACTAACAGCCTCTCCGCTTACAGTCCTAGAATAAACGACTGAGTGGACTTAATCATCGAAGTCATAAAATTTAACTTTCGCATGAAGATTACGTGCATCCATACCTATGAAATTTACAGTATGCATTGGCAAGAACAATCAATGTCTAAGCAGTAGACCACAAGTTTTGCTGAACAAACAGGAAAATTACATCAGGAATTTGTTCGACGAAGTAAACATACTACTAGTTATTTGGCATCGTAGGACGTAGTACGGATGAAGCACAAAGTTCTACATCCCGGCGAAGAATCTATCACCAATACCACCATCATGTGTAAAGCAATCTCTTACTCTGTTCATGTGAATAAAAGACCACTGAGCTGACCGTGCACCAATCACACTAGAGAAGGCAGTTCAAATAGCGCAATCGGTTATTACCACATCATTCGTAAGTCTGACATTTAGTTCAAGCTTGGACTTGCATGGTGATCAAAGTCCTACACCTTATAACGCAAGAGGAGAGTGAAAAACCATACGGGCGGTTGAAAGTGAGTAACGTAAACATAGCTTATTTAAGCAGAAATAGTGTATTTTTGGAAGCTGACGGTGGTGAAGGATGTAGTAGCTCATTTGTGTAACCGTTGGAGGTGGCAGAATGGAGATAAAAGCAGACTTTTGGGCATACGCCGGCGAGGTCGAAATCCAGCCGCCTTGAATGCATGTTTAAGACAAGGGAGGCTGAGAGTAAGTAGCGTACAAGTGAATCAAACAATGATATGGTAGCAAACGTCTTTCGGTATGAAAGTTTATGTAATCACAGCCTTAACAAGTAAAGTCAAGTGCGGCGTTTTCACGTGAGAGACGTTAGACTACCGAAACCACTGTAATTAAGTGCAAATTATCCCGTTGTCAATAAATACTTACGCCTAAAATTTGATCGGGTTGTGACTTGACCACCGCTTTTTACTCCATAAGGAAAACGGTTTCAAAGAATCTATCCGCGATTACTACAACGCGTAACATCGAAGGCACAAGACAAGAAGATAGCGGTAATGCAGGTCATCTGTAAGATGATGATGACAGAAGCACGGTTATTGGTTTTCGTAGAAAACAAAGTGACTTATGGAAATGATTGTGCTCAGTAGACCAAATTCAGCGGATTGGCGTAAAAGTGGTGGCACCTTTGCCGTTGATAACCAATATCGGGATGTTAAATGAAAAATAGCACTTTGCCATCGGGCATGCTTGCAGAGTGCGAATCGAGGAACGACTTTAAGGGACAAACGTGGGCAACTATGGACAATCAGCGCAGTTACCAACAGAGTATGACGGATTCTCAAATAACGATCAAGGGTCTTAAATCCACATGCTACGTATCTGAACACGGACGACACAGTGAGTAGGCATTCGTAACACGCTATCTCACCAGCCTCACCTGACAACAAGCACACTCGATCGAATAGAAACCGAAAAAACCACGAGATCGCGACCAGTGAAATTGGTTTAATTATTTTGTAAAGGCCTACGTTAACAAAGCCGACCTTTGCGCCGACAAGTGAAAAACCGTTGAAGTCAGTGGACAACACGTTATAATTTTGATTCATGAGTGATCTTGCACAACGCCTTTTTAAAGTAGTTGAGAAATGCAGTGTTTCAGGGGCGACTTTTCTCCCTCAGGATCACTTTGAAGTTCCATATAGAATGATATACAATGCCTCGTTAGGAGGTGTAAAAACGTTTACAGCTCAACAAGCCGTCGTCTTGAATTATCATTTTTTACAATGAAAATAGCTTGCATCTCAATGTTTACAATCGAAATATTGTGCGCTCATTACCGGCCACTGGGTAGAGAAGATATTCAACTAATCGTGACCTTGATTACATGAAAATGAACTCAAGGTACCGCGCATCTAGGGTGCTGGATTGGTCCTCAGATTCATGTCTAACCGCCCGGCTGGTAAACAAGGAGGCGTGATCCACTATTCCAAAATATGTGCAGAAAAGTATACGTTGTTATTGAAACAGCTGGTTGAAACGAGAGAAGTGAGCAATATCAGTAGCCGACTATGCTTTGAAAAGGGAAAGCGCTGTGCATACACCCAATGACAAAACTATGACCACCCTATCTCGTAACTTTATAAGGACTAAGTACGACGTGCTGCAGTGACTTCGTTTCAGGACTTCGATACATCGATTGGGTATACTACCAACGATAAACCTTAGGTGACTGGAACCCAGTCTCTTTCACAGCGCTTTCGAATCCACAGCCAATTCGGTCGTTAGGTTGCTGACCTTGGTGAGACTGAAACCAGGGATGCAGAAAGGACCAATCCAGAGATTCCTCCACAATGAAGAAAGCCTTAGAGAGCATATCGAATAGCTGAATCAAAGGTAGTGTTGGGGAATGTCTATTTTCCCCAAAAATGATTTATTTTTCGAGATATTA